>BMAW01098605.1:469845-490450 GCA_019974015.1 Nephila pilipes | reverse complement strand
TATATATATATATATATATATATATTTACAATTTCTATAAATCTATATATATAGAGAGAGAGAGAGAGATTTATAGAATTCTCTATCTATATATATATAGAGAGAGAGAGTCAAAATTCATTAGTTCGTTTTTAGGAAAATATAAGTTTTAAACTTCTTTTTCTTGATAATATAGGAAATTATTCTTGATCATTATATGTTAAATCATTGTAATTAATCATTTCATTCGATAATAGTTTGAGTTCTGTTTTTAACATCAAAATTTTTAGGAATGTTTATTAATTTATAGAAATTATATATCTGTCATCAATAAAAACTTAGAATTAAATGAGATTATTTCCGATTATAATAGCATCTGTAGCTATAATCATTTATTAGAATCAATTTCGACACTTTTTTTTTTTTTCAAATTTTCATTTTCAATATTGTATTCTATTGTAAATATACAATTACAGACGATTCCCATTACAGTGAATCATCTGTGGACCCAATAAAAAGTGCACTACAATGTGTTAAGAGATTATAAGACCACTAACAAATTTGGGCATTTCTGAAGAAGTTATAATATGCAAATTTTTAGTGTGTATATTTAAAATTGATCGGGAAATATTTTTTGTACTAATTACAACTTAAAAAATTAACCTGAATTTTATGATCTACTCATTTTTCTAAAAATTGAATAAGATGTTATGTTAAGAAATTATAAGATCACCTGAGAAAATTGGCATATTATACGGCATATCAGAATCTTTATGAAACTCATGCTTTAGTATTTCATAACCTCATTACTTAAAAAGTAAAGGTGTAGGTTTTGATAGTATTATCCGGGAGATCTATTTGAAGATACTGCGAGGGAAAGATTTGTCTGAAGACGAAGTGCGAAAAATTCTTGCAAGAGTTCTGGCAAATCTGAAAGGGAAATAGCTAGGTTAATGAAGCATTCCAAAAGTTTGATTTATAATGCCATAATTAGAAAAGATGATTCAAACAAAATAAAACGATCTGGAAGAAAAAAGATTTTGACAGCATAGGACGATCGACATATCTTTCGATTGTCAGCTAAAATCGGTCTTTCGACTTGCTGGTTGACTAGTAGCCGGTCTTTCGACTAGTAAAATTTCAGAACGTTCCCGCAAATAATTTCATATGTCACAGTTTGGAAGAATCTTAAATCATATTTACTGATATAAAATTTCTGAAAATGAAGGAAACATCTAAGTTATTGAAACATCGAGGAGAAAGACTGAAATGCGTTAAAACAGTTGTGTCAAAAAACTATGAGTGGAAACGAATTATATTTTCTGATGAAAAGAGTGTTCCAGTCTTCAAAGTGGGCCCTCGATGCATGTGCCATTAAATTTCCGAAATCGTTAGAGAACTAGGATTTCCAAGGTCAAGAGTATACCTAAAATATAAGGATGATGGGAAAAACAATAACGATTGGGGTCAAATTGCAAATAATTATTAGCCGTGATCGAGTGTGATGTGATACAGCTCAGCTGTTTGTAGCCAACGAAGCCAAACATTAGTTCAAATTGCCCCCCCCCCCCAGCTGAATCAGGGTCCAGTCATACAATCAATAAACGTTCCGTGCAACGCTTTCTTCACCTTATTGGTTTCTGGTGTCGTAGATCCACGAGAGTATAATGAGCTACACGTCTTGCCTGGACAAGAAAACACAGTGATGTGTTAGTTTTATGACGTCGCACTGAGAAGCAACGCGACGGATATTGGTGACAGTCCTCGTAATTTCGAATCAGATCAAGTGGCGAGGACGAGGTGATGAGAACTTGATCGAGGACAACCTCGAGGGAGCTAGTGCATCCCTCTTCAAACTGCCACATCACGCCTACAAGATGTCTTGAGACTTCAACAGATTTAACCTTAATCAGTCCCGCTACATGGTGGTCCTTGTGACATCAGGGCTTGAACCAACGATTCGATGAAAGCTGTGAATCCGCATCCATGAATACAAGGCTACTACGGCCATACAAGAGAACATAGAGAATAGAAAACTGGAAACGAGGAGCATGGAGTGATCAGTCTCGATTCCGACAAGTTCTCGCCATTGGGAGGTTGAATATTGTTCGGTTTTTGAAGCCATGGATCCTGCATACCAGATTGTTATAAGGTCGTGATGGCTCAATGCTAGTCTGGGGGTGTTTTCTGTTGGCAGATTTTGGATCTTTGGGTCTTATACCTATTTTCTTCGATGCGATTCGGTACTTAGAGTTGCTAGGCGATCACTTCCATCTATTTATGTTAGATTGTCATCTACATGGAAATGGAGTATTCCAGCAATTCAACTGCATCTCGTATAGGTCCCAGTTGGCTACTTCTTGGTTCTAATAATCATTCCTCTGACTTCTCTGTCGTGAATTGGCCTCCTAGAAGCCCAGATTAAATCCTGTTGAGCACCTTTGGGATGTTTTGGAGAAAGGTGTGAAAGCACACCAAACAACACCTGTGATCCTTACTAAATTATGCATAGCTCTAGTCGATGTTTGGCAAACTATTTCTTAAGAACGCTTCCTCAAACTTGTTGAATCTATGCTTTATCGTGTGGCAGCCGTTAGAAAGGCCAGAAGAGCCAACTCGTTAATAACTTCATAATTCATTGGTACTTCAGTGTGTATATCGGCGATTAGAAAATCCTCCATGTTTTTTGTCCATATTTTCCTTAGAAAAAAGTATTCAGAATGTTTGCAGCCGCTTTCACTTCACTTCATCCAAGGGTGAGAAATCAGGTTTGCCCGCAACCACCCCATCGTTGATTTGTTTTACTTCAATACCTCGTTGATTTGTTTATACTATGTCAGCGTTGTTACGGATATCTGAAGTACACCTCATAATCTTGCAATTAAAGTTTTGAATTTCATGTATAGGAAAATATTGACTCCATTGTTTTTCCAACCACATAGCGATCGTAAGGTTTTCGTCTTCGTCGTCTGCAATGTTGTGTCTTCCTTGCTCCAATACATTCTTTGAATTCCTTCCCTATCGAAAGCAGTCGAGAATTGAGAATTCCTAGACTTCACTTAACGAAACAATTGCTTCCGGTAGAGATGCGTTATAATTATTGTTCATAACGTTCTAAAATGTGCTGATCTAATTTTAGTAGTGAGATTTTAGGCTGCAAATAAACACCCTAATCAATCGAGTGCTATACAGAAGCTGTATTGGAAGGGGGAAATCCCGAGCTTGATGAACTTAAGATTTTTTTTTCGGGGGGGGGGGGGGCGCAATCAGGAGTACAACTTTTAATTTCTTTTCCCCACCGATTCGCTGTCCTATTGATGAAACTCTTCAAACAAATCAGCAGTCATCCAGGGTTTTCGATTAACTTTGTAACTTACGGGTAACTTTTTTTATTATTCTAACTTTCTAACGTATGTTTTAAGAGTTCTCTTATCACAGTTAGTTTTCTTTTTTCGGATCCATTCATTCTTTGTACGCACAAGAACAGTTACTCTTATTATTATCACCAGTTTCCAACCAATGCATTTTTCTCTTTTAAATTTTAAAGTTCAATTCTGAGTCATTTTACAAAATAATCCATAAAAAAAAAGTTTTTTTCTTCATTATACCGTGTAGCCGGGGCTGATGCATGTTAAATCTGTCGGGTCCCAAAGCCCTCCCATTGGCTTGGTGTGGAAGTTAGGAGAGGGGGTGCCAGCTCAGGTATTGTCCTCATCACTTGACCGAAGTTCAAAAGTACAAGATCCGTCACCAATGGCCCTCGTGTATCTTCTAGTGTGATGTTAATAAAACTAAACCAAACAAATTCTCTTCATTATACTGTATTACATCGGACTACGTTGGAATCTTGCATTTTTTCGCATTCGATGTTGGAACACTGCATGTTTCACTCACAACTGTAATGTATAAAACATTGTTCCATTTTTTTAAAATCTGTCCAACCAGCCGTTGGAGATTTCGAAACCCTTTTCTTCAAAACATTTCGCACAAACTTTTTTTTTTCACCATAACTCTTGTGACAGAAAGATTTCGATTCCACAGAATGCTGAACTGTTTCAAAAAAACTTCTATGTTCTTTTTTTCAGCTCAATAGCTTTGTTGCTCCATCTATTTTTTTTTTTTTTTTTTTTTTTTTTTTTTTGCAAGTATAGTTTATGCTGCATGTTTTCAAAATGTTAGAGACTGCAGATTTTGTGATAAGGAAAATTCTTACATATCGCTGATCGATTGGCTCCACCTTCAATTAGTTTGATTATTTTTATTTTATCTTCAACTGTAAGTGGTCTCCTCTTTGCGGAATTAGTATTCTTTTTCGATTCCCCCTTCCCCCCGGATACTCCGATAACGGTAAAATGTCTGTTCAGTCCGAAGCTCTCATATGGATATGAAAACAGCTGCTGTTGATAGAAAGTAGGGGGAATATCAGATGCGATGCTTCTATAATCAGTTCAACTGTTGCTCTTATTTTGCATGCAATGGTTGGAAGACTGGGATTTGTATAGTCGACCAGTGAATTCTTAGAAACGGTTGGGAAGGTGAGAGTGGAATTTGAGACAGAAATTTAGGAATGTTGTCTTTCGGGATCCTACCATCTGTGTGTAAAATAATCTTTGAAAAAGAATCTGGGGAAGAGAAATTTCAGTTTAATTTAAATGGAATTTTGTTTTTTCGGGAATTCACAATAAGTATTTACAATAATGTTAATTAAATAGAAGTTTAGTTGAGATCAATCATAAAGTTCACTAAAATCATGAGTTCGCTATATCCTGTAATCTATAGCGATGTTCGATTAATTTCTTTGGAAAGATCATTTATTAAGTCATTCAATATTTCAAAAATATATGATAAATTATGCAGTTATGAAAATCATAATTCAGTATTAAAAATATCAACTAATGCTTGTAATAACAGTATTTGGTAATATAAATTCCATATCTTTGTAAAAGTTTGAAAATAAAATGATTGTAGGATCTGACTTTTAACAGTTAACTATTGAGACAAGAGTGCAAAGAACAGCTTTTAAATCTGATTGTTTTTTTCTACAAATGTTTCCTGATGTACCATGCAATGAGTAAAAAAAGAGGGTTTTTCCCCCCTCCATCATTAACTTTTCATACAAATTTAATATAGTTACCCATTCTTATTCCAGCACCATAAGATAATATTATTCCATTATGTTATTCATTTCTTCTCATTTATGTATTTCATCATCGGTGTATATTTTTTAAATGGTTTGCATTCTTACAAACTGTTATTAACAATAAATCGTTATGGACCATCATTTTTTGCCAATTTTTAGCAGATTATGTGGCCGCTGTAACCTAGTGCTAATGGTTTCGGATTCGTGGCCGGCGGGTTTCGTTCAGTCGCGGGTTCGATCCTTGGCCGCCAAAGACCCGCCGTGTAGCCGGGGCTGATGCACGTTAAATCTGTCAGGGTCCGAAGTCCTCCCGTAGGAGTGGTATGGATGTTAGGAGAGGGGGAGCAGCTCAGGTGTCGTCCTCGTCACTTGACCGAGGTTCAAAATTACGAGGTCCGTCTCCAATAGCCCTCGTGTTGCTTGTAGTGCGATGTTAATAATAACTGAACTAAACTTTTAGCAGACTATAGAAAAATTTATTCAAAGTAGTAAGTTATAGATTCTCATGTTTTAATAGAAGCCATATGAAATGGCAGAATTATCAATTGATGAATTAAAAAATGATAATATAATAACATAGTCGGCAGGTGTAAAAGTTTTTATGATGGAAATAAAACTTTTGGGATCTTGTATGTGGTATTGACAAACTTCTTGGTGAAGGGCAGGTATCCAAACCATCCAAAGATTTTGTTTCCAACAAGGTTTTATTTTGGCTCATTATTCTTCTCTGAAGAGCTTAGATTCAATTATCAAAATGACTGAAATTGTTGCTCTCGGAAAAATTTTATTTTAAAAAAAAATATGTGCTTCAACATCACTCATTAATATAAAATATAAATATTCATTTTATTTTAACATTGTTTATTCTTATTATAATCTAATAAACTAATTTTTACCTTTTACTCATTTTCTATTTTAGGGATTTTTCAGCATCAGCAAGCTTCTATAAAAAGCAAGTTCGAATGTCAACTAGTGGAACAAATCCTGGTGCAAGCCTCTGTGATTTGGATGATTTACTTAATGATCAATCTGATTTTGAATCCTCTGATCTTGTGGATGGCAAATGGGACCCAGGTCAAGGTGTTCAAGATGTTGGTCCTTTTTGCCATGCCAAAGAATGGATGCTGTATCAACGAGCAACTAAAGAAAACGAGTCTCGTCTAAGAAGTCGACAAGTACATAGTTACTATACATCAATTGTTTTTAATACATGTAAAGTATAGATATGTGATAATATTAAAATTTATGTAAAATCTCAAAAATTGTATTATATACATTATGATATTTAGATGTTGTAAAATAATATATGTTGTAATCTAACTGAATGTTTTTTCATTAATAGTTTAAATTCCTTTTTTTTTTGGGGGGGGGGGGGGGGTGCTGCTTTGTTTTAAACAAGTAGGGTAACTGTAGACTTTGTAGAACTGTGTGATAGATAATAGATTCAGTTCTGTCAAAGATTTTATGGAATTGAGTTATTGATGCAGATGAAATATAACTAGATTTCTAAAGATCTTTGGAAATTTCATAAAAGGAGTCCATCATTAGGCCACCTGGTTCTGATATTTAAATTATGCAATCATTTTATATAATTCAATGTGTAATTTTTATGCATAATTGATTAAATATATTGCATTAAGAAAAATATTTTGCTAGGAAAATTTCTACTTCCTATTTAAAATATTCTATTTAAATGCTTGTTGCAAATGTAATCATTTTTCAATTATTAATGCAATATTTCAGGTTTGTGGCTAACTTAAGGAATAGTTAATTAAATTTTATTATACTGGATTCTGAAATACATTTTTTTTTTTTACTTTCTTTCATTTTCTTTAATAGAGAATTTAAATCAACAAAAACAAAGCTGAGATGTAAACAATGAACTTCTTTTAATGTGTTATGCAAAATACTTTTGAAACTATTTACTTTTTTTTTTTCTATCATTTCCTGAAAGAAAGAAAAATCTCGATTTCTTATTAATTTTGGCATATATAAACCTAAAGTATTATCTATTTTAAAAAGTAATTTCGAATTTTATTGTTAGAATAAAAGGAAGCATATGCATACAAAAAATTTTGTCATCGTGAAACAAAAATTTAGTCAGTGTTGCCTTTCTAGTTCTCTTAATATTTAAATTCTTTGTATACTGAAATAAAATTACTTTAAACCTTATTATACATAATATAGAATGTAGCAATATGTGTATGATTTGAGCATTATAAAAATAAGATTCAGACATCTATTCTTCAAACAAGTTTAGAAGTTCAAATTGATATTTTAAAAAAATCATGAAATTTAAAATAGTTATACTAAGATCATAATGGCTATGAAAGCAAATGGATTTTTTTTAGTCTAATTTTGTGAAGGTGATTCTGATTTGCTAGTATTTTAGCCTTATACGAGGGTTGCTATTTATATTTCTGTCCTAATAATGAAAAAACAAATATGTAGGATCGAAATTGGTTTTATTGTTTTTCAAAATATTCTCCATGATGATCAATACACTTTTGCATGCGTTTGAACCAATTTTCAAAGCACTTTTTCCAGTCCGATTGAGGTAACTCCAAAACATGCGTTTTGAATGCATCAACCGCTTCTTCGAGGGTCGAAAATCGTTGTCCACGTAATTTATTTTTGATGTGTGGGAATAAGAAGAAGTCATTGGGTGCCAAATCAGGGCTGTACGGCGGATGACCCATCAGTTCGATCTTTCGCTCCGTCAGAAATGCCTTTGTTTGAGTCGATGTGTGAGAGCTCGCATTGTCATGATGAAGAATGATTCGCCTGTTCTTCTGCTTTTTTCGAATTTCTCCGATGACTTCTGGCAAACAAATGGTCGTGTACCATTCAGAATTGACCGTCCTGCGTTGCTCTAACGCCACTGTTGCCACATGACCGTTAATGCCGAAGAAACAGGCAATCATTTGTTTCGATGTGCTTCTTCCTCGAACAACTTTTGTTGGTTTTGCCTCATCTTGGAAGACCCATACAGTTGATTGCTGTTTTGTTTCCGGCTCATATGCATAGATCCATGATTCGTGACCTGTGTAGATGTTATACACAGCCTTTGATGTACCTTGAATGTATTTTTCCAACATTTCCTTGCACCAATCGACACGAGCCTTTTTTTGAGCGTTTGTCAGATTATGCGGGATCCAACGCGAACAAATTTTTTTTACGCTCAAATGTTCATGCAATATTTTATTGATGCTAGTCATACTAATGTCCAAAGACGCCTCTATCTCACGGTATGTCACATGACGATCTTGCTTTATCAGTTCACGCACAGCATTGATCTTTTCTGGCACAACAACGGATTTTGGACGACCTGCACGGGATTCGTCCTGGATCGAACATCGACCACGATTAAATTCGTTATACCAATTTTTTACAGTGCTGTAGGATGGCGCTTTATCGCTGTATAAAGAATTAAGTTCATCGAAGCACTCTTGTCTTGACAATCCACGTCGAAAGTTATGAAAAATAATGGCACGGAAATGTTCACGATTCAATTCCATTTTTTGACAGAGAAGAACTTTTCAATTTACTGTCAACAACACAAATAAAGCTATAATGGTAAATCGTTTGCTGAATTTATGTTTAAAAATATCTAACTTTCGATTAAAATCGTCTGCGGTCGCCTAGCAACACTTACTGTTGCCAAGGCCAGAAATATAAATAGCAACCCTCGTAATCATACTTTTTTGATAAATGTTTTGTTTTATTTTTATTTTTAATATTTTTATTTTTTTAATATCTATTTATTTTATTTATTTTAATTTTTATTTTTTAAATATTTTGTCAAAGTTTTAATGTTTTATTCCTTTGTATTTCAGCTGAAATATCGAGCTAAAGAATGCATGGAAGTCTTGGATTTGTTAGAAGATTTAAATAAGGGAAGATATGTTGCAAATGTTCTTGAATCACACTTTGATTCTGGGATGTTCTATAATCAATTAGATTTAAAGAAGGCATTTTTCATCGGTCATTCATTTGGTGGTGCTACTGGTGTTTTATGCCTCGCAACTGAATTACGATTCAAGTAAGCTGATTTAAAAAAACAAATTCTTATATTTTAAAAATTCCTTTCCTTTAACTCATCTTTGCTAATTTTTAATTTGTTTTCCAAAAATAATATTATTCGAATATGTAAAAGGGAAATTATTGTTGTTAACTTGTATACATAGTATTTTAACTAATAATTCCCAATATATATTTAATTGCTGGTTAATTTGATACCATTTGTAATGGATTGATTGGTACCTTTGGTAAATATAAAGGTTATCAGGTTTTATTTTCAATCATGAAATAACACCCTCAGATATATGATCTTGCAATCAGATTTTATTTTCAATCATGAAATAACACTCTCAGATATATGATCTTGCAGTCAGATTTTTTTTTTTTTTATTTTGCATTTAATATTCTTAAGCTGTTCTATTTTTATTTTATTTTTTAACTGGAACTGACAATAATGTAAAGAAGTGTTTGTTTTGTGTTTATCTATAAATAAAGCATACATGAAAAAAGGAATATTTATTCCTTTGTGTAAAGGAATATTTTATATATATATATATATATATATGAATGGATGAAAAGAAGGTTTTACAGTTAAAGAAGGTCCACATTCATTTCCTTTTGGTATAGAGTAGACTAAATTGCTCCATGATGATAGTTATAGATATTGAATTAATGGTTTTATCAATATTATATATCGGCATATAAGTTAGGCAGGGGATGAACAGGAAGAGGTCAGTTTTTAGTTGAGTATAATAATGTTTATGCTGGAAAAATTAAAACTTTTATCAATATAGATGTGGTTAAATTTGAAATGTACATTTTTATTATAAAAGTATGAGAGGAAAAAAAATTTATTTGTGGTATTACTATTTTTTTAAAAAAAGATCAAGTTGGATGGGGGACGGAATTTTGTTTCCTTAACTCTTTAATGTGGAAAATATTTGTAGTAGTAATTCTTACAGTAAACAATAAATAGGGTGAACTTCTTTATAAGATTTATAATTCTGGCACATCAAATTCAGATAAATTCTGTTCGCATAAAAAATATTCTCTTTTATTTTCAATAAAATTTTCTTAATTGCTGCTTTTAAATATTATGTTAGTATATCAGAATTGTTTATATGTTGCATACATTTTGCTTGTTATTAATTGAGGTATTAAAATTGAGATGATGGAGAAAGAGTGTTTATACTACTTTATTTTTAGGGCTGGTATATTCTTAGATCCTTGGATGTTTCCTTTCTATGGAGATCAAAGTTCCTTTTCAATGGTGTCTGAACCTTTCATGTGCTTGCTTGTGAAAAGTTTTCAAACTAAGAAATCTTTTCGACTTTTGAAGCTTCTTCAAGATATGCACAATGATTCACAATTTCTTGTTCTGAAGTATGTTATACATGTCCTTTTATAAGTGAATTTTTTTAAATCATATATATATATATATTACTCAAATTCAAATAGTTTTTAAAGAAATGTGATTTCTTATAACATTATCATACAACATAAACCTACCGCCTTTAGTTTAAGTAAAAATGTATTATTTAGATGAAATTGATGTAACAAATATCAATACATGATGTTTATTACAAATTTAATTTGATTGTGTTATTTAAATAGGAGTACTAAAGTATTGAAGTGGTCTTCAAATTGTATTTTGCAGAACCCAGGGTTCTGTGAGTCAGTCCTTTGGACTCTGTGTGTTAAAATAAAAATTCGAAAAGAAAATTATAAAGCACTCACACTAGTTGACTTGTGATTATTAATTAAAAATATAGATACATTTAGTTATCTTTGAAAATTAATTGGCAGCTTTGATGCTTGTTAATGAAGGAAAGGGATCAACTTATCAATCGATTTAACATTAAAATCTTAATTTATGTAGGATTTTGAGCTCCAATTTTTTTGGGTTTCAGGTTCATGCAAAATACCTGAACATATCTATTAACATCATAATGCCATTCAAAACAATACTTTTAAGTGGAAAATCTTTTTCAATGTATGTGGCAACAAAAACAAAATTTAGAAACGAATGCAGATATCATCAATAGAACTAAAATTTGACAGTTTGTGTAAAAAGATGCAAGCACTATGCAGTCACTAAATATAATTCAAGATTAGGTGACTCTTGAAACACAAGTTAATTGTATCATGAGTAAATTACATTAATTTTATGTTAAAAAAATTAAATATAGAATACAAAACTTCCCTTCAATTGTCATTACGTAACATACCTATAGCATATTGATATACTTTAAATATTATTTTAAGATATATTTTTCTAAGGGTGAAATGTGGTTCGCCGAAAAACCGTATAGTTCTTAGGGCTTGTCGAGTCAACAAAGTTTGAAGATCGATCTTGCGTGTTCTTATAAAAAGTAGAATTTTATGCTATTTAATGTTTCAATTTGCTTTCACAATCAATATTAATTAATAAATTTATTGCTATTATTATTTTGCCATTTTTCAAAATTGTTTAAACTGATAAGGGAAATGTATTGCCGACAATTGTGGGAAATATATATATATATTTATGTAATAAGGTAAAAGATATTTTTGTTTATAGCATGTTTGATGCATTTATATATATATATATATATATATATATATATATATATATATATATTGCATTTTTTTAAAAACTGTGCAAATTCTGAAAACCAAAAATTCATGTTTGGTGAAAAAAAGAAAAAATAAGTTTTTTATTTTGTAAGGATCAACTGTAATATATGTCTTCTTATGAATTATATTCATTCGTCCTCTGTATATTATTACATGAACTCCTTGTTATTTGAAGGTATGTGCTCAAAATTGTGATGATTCAAAACAATTGATCTGTTACAGTTACAGAGAAACTTTTCGAATGGCAACACCACTTTTTTCTGTGAAAACTGCTTGGTACATTGAAAAACCATAAATGGCATTGAAAGGATATATGTATGACAAAAATTGCGTTTGTAAAGCATTTGCAAAGAAGAGCATTGTAAAGGACCAATGACAACATGAGAGGAGAGTAAAAAACAATTTTGGAATTACTAAGTTTTCAATGTCCCCACCTTCACAGAATATAACACATTGTATTCAGGAGATTGTTGACAACATTGACAAATGTAACATTGCTAGAGGAATCTGCATAATTTCATGTTTTATGGTATCTTTCAATGCTGACAAATTTTATAGTTTTGATGTGCACATCTTAGATTTCAGGTAACCACAAAACCAAAAATCCATTGGAGTGAGGGGGGGGGGTTCCATGTGTGGCTATGAAACTGTAAAATTACAGGAGAAAACTTTATTACTAAAGTGCTATAGCAGCACTCATTGAACACATATGGCAATGTGGCAACTATCTTTCATCCATACTTTGTCATTAATGAGATTTCGCTGCTGCAATTCTGAAATTACGTAATTCTGCAACATTGGGGTATACTGAGCACTTGTGAGGGAACACAGTTTATACCTGTGGAAGTGACCTCTTTGAAAGATTATTAAAAATATTAATTTTAAAATATATAACAGCTTAAGTAATAAACTAAAATGTTACCAAAAATTATTACATAAGGACGAAAACTATTTTTTGTGATTTTTTTTTCTTTTTAAAGTTAAGCTTAGGGATGCAAATCTCTCTTCCTGTGAGACAGTTCTTTTTGATTTTCTTCTACGGCCCCCCCCCCCCCAATGAATGCCCCGAGCAAAGGCATGCCATCCTAAAAGGATTTATAAGCTATTTTTTTGCACTTTTTTATAAAAGGAAACGAATGGGCTTAGGATGCTGTAACACAGTCACTTTAGCTTCATGTAAAGATACTGTTGTCACAATGTGAGTATTTTTATCAGCCCACTGAATACAGTTCTTGGAGTTCACATTATCAGTTAAGAAGACATGTGTCTTATTTGTCCATAATTTACACAGTGGTCACTTGCTATCTTCATCATATCCGATAAGGGAAAAATTCTTTAAAATGCCATGCTATTGCTCCTCTACAGGTTGCAACATCTGGATGTGCTGGAATCTATAAAGAAACATCCACAAAACACAGCACAGAATTTTGAGGGCTGTGCTTTTCATTACATCCAAATTACGCACAACACTTCTTGCAGTATGCAGTGGACCTACATTAATCATATTATTTACTTCCATAACATCTTCAGCAGGAGCAGCTGGTCTCATAGATCGCAGTCTATCGCATTTGCATCCAAATCATATACAGTTTTTATTGAATG
Source organism: Nephila pilipes (assembly GCA_019974015.1). Taxonomy (NCBI): domain Eukaryota; kingdom Metazoa; phylum Arthropoda; class Arachnida; order Araneae; family Nephilidae; genus Nephila; species Nephila pilipes. The sequence continues at coordinate 477,093 of BMAW01098605.1, read as the reverse complement.
TAAGTTTCCTCTTAGTTTATGATTTTGCCGATAAATATGCATTGCTTTTGCTGCATTTCCCCCTTACAAATAAAACAACTTTTATCAATTCCCTGTAAATGTTATCTTATTAATAAGTTTGAACACATGATTCAAGAAACAATCTTCCCACTCTTTTTATTAAATGTTTTCCACATGCTATGCTTTGCAAATTGTGTTCTGTGATTGGTGCTTATACTATGTATCCCTTTGAATTTTGCAAAATGCATCAATGCATATCTTCTCTTTGTTGTCATTGATCCTTTTCAATGCTCTTCTTTGAAAATGTTTAAGATAGAAATTTTTGTGATACTTGTATTTGTCCAGTACTATGTATGATTTTTCATTGCTCTGCACATGGAAAAAGTGGGTGTAGCCATTCAAAAATTTTGAATTTTTTAATTGTAACCATAAGACCTCTATTGTTTTATATCATTACAATCTCAAGTGCATACCTTCAAATAATTCTTTCCAAAATTTCTTTTCAATTGGTTGAGCACATTATATACAAGTATATTCTTTCCCATTGAACAAAAAATTGAATAGGAAAAATTATAAATGAGCTCCATGTACAGAAATAATTTTCCTTTTTTTTTTTTTTTTTTACTTAATATATATATTATAAAAGATAATTGTTTGCATATTTGTCATGTGTTGGACAAATAAGTTATGATCATAAAATAATTATTTTCTGAGTGTTTTATGTTTTTATTAAAAAAAAATTTATTACCTGATAATTAAATATTAAATGAAAATTCTTTAAATGTACCTATGCATTCAAGTGTGAAATTATTATCAGTCAACAACTTTTATGAACATTTTTTTACATAATTAATTTTTGAAATTATCATAGTTATTTCATAACTTCTTGGGGGATGTTTTGCCTTCATATCAAATATTGTCTTTATTCATTTTAGCCATCTTCCATTATTAATATTTTACTCTTTTTGATCATTAACAAAAAAAAGTTTTTAAATTTATTATTTCCCGTCATGATCACTATGAAACAAAAATAGTATTTCTCAGAGAATAATATATTGTTCGATATTTGGAGAATGAAACAAATTAACAGAGAGCCTTATTAATAATAGTACTATTTAAATAAAGTTGTATTTCTTTTATGAAATATTTTATACATATTTTCTTCTTGTGTCTGTGTTCGGAGAAGTTCCTGGTGGATGTTCAAAACATGTTTCTCCTAAACAAACCCTGTATAAGTGAGTGAAAGAGAGATTAAATTATTCAGCATGTCTGTCATAAATTTTCTGTAATAATAATAAATTTGCTGTACATAATTCTTTTTCTGTATTTAGAGATGCATACCACAGAGATTTGTGTGACACTCCATTCATTAAAAAGTTTTCATTGTCTCTCTCATCAAAAATTGGTTTCCGAATTGAAAGATTTGCTATACTTGATTTAGCTTCTGACATCATTTTACAGTACTTGGGACATCATCTTGGTATGTTATAATCTTGCAAATAATAATTGTAGTTTTAATATTTTATTGCATGTTATGCGTATACGAAACTCTAACTACAACTCTAATATGATAAGTCATTATTAGAGTTTCATTCATTTACAGTTCTTAATAAAAGAAGTTATCTTAAGGACTGATTTTTATATTAACTGGTCTGAAATTTCATGTTTCAAATAATAAATAATTGTATTAACTTAGATTTTACTTGTGAAATTTATGAAGATGATATGTTGAATGACTTTTTTTTCCTATCTTTTTTATAATTCCTTATTATTGTGGAAGTAATTTCCATTAACATTGTCTTTAATTTTAATGACATTAAGTATGCTACTAATGTGTTGGGTCTATAATTTAAAATTGAAATTTGACACTAGATGTCAATACTTGTGTATTCGCTGTAGTAGATCATTGACATACATGTCATTTTGAAGTTCTATTCATAAGCTGTCAAAAACAATCAACAGTGTTTGATTTGCTTGTATGCATAATATTTTTTTCAATCATGGAAAATTTTGAAAATTGGCGAAAAACAGCATTTGCGGGAAGTTTTGCTGAGTCACTTTTTTTGCAAAGAAAACTGCTGCTGAAAGGCATTGTTTGCTTGTGGAATTGTATGGCAAACATGCTCTTGCAAAAACATAGAGTTTTGAGTGGTCTCAACTTTTTAAAAGTGGTGATTTTGATATCAAAGACAAAGAGCGGCATGGAACCGAAAAAGTTTGAAGATGAAGAATTGAAAGCGTTACTCGATCAAGACTTGTGTCAAACACAAGAAGAGCTTGCAGAATCATTGGGCATGACTTAAGCAGCCATTTTTAAATGCCTAAAAACATTGGGATTCATCCAAAAGCAAAGAAATTGGGTGCCATGTGAGTTGAATCCAAGAGACATGGGAAGGCGATTTTGCATATCTGAAATGTGGCCTAAGCGTCATAAAAAGAAGTCGTTTTTGCATCGAATTGTTACTGGCAATTTGATGGGACCAGAAGGGAGTTGTATATTATGAGCTTCTAAAACAGGGTGAACTGGAGAGCAACTTATTCGTTTAAAGATAGCATTGAAGGAAAAACAGACAGAATGGAAGAACAGACATGAGACATTGATTTTCCAACATGCTATACTTGGCCACATGTTGCTCAACCTGTTAAAAACTATTTGGAAAATAGCAGAGTGGAAGTTCTGCCCCACCTGCCATATAGTCTAGACTTGTCCCCTTTTGATTATAATTTATTTTGGTCAATGCTGAATTCACTTTCTGGAATACAATTCACTTGTCCAAGACATCAAAAAGTGGTTCGATTGGTTCTTTGATTCAAAAGATCACTGTTTTCTTTTTTAGATTGGCATCCACAAATTGCCAGAAAAATGGGGAAATATTGTAACTTCTAATCGACAATTCTTTGAATAACAGAATTGTACAAGATTTTCTGTAATAAACGCTCAAATTTCCTAAAAAAATTCCGGTTTTTAAGTTATAGACCTAATATTTATGCAGAGTATTTACATTAATAAAGAGATTTTTATTATTAATAATTTTTGGAGTCTCAAAATAATATTTTATTTAATAATTCTAATGAGACATTAGGTAATTACTACTTAAAATGCCAATTCTTATTTTAGGGTAGTAATTCTTTATTCTGAATAATTTAAAATATTAAAGTTATTTATTTTAAACTTTTCTTTTATTTGCTGTTTAATGCAGTTTGATAGAATTCTTTGTACTTCTAAGATTTCATATGAGCTCTTCAAAGTATATTTTTTATTAAAGGCATTTTATATTTGTTTTATATAGGGAAAGACTTTCGAGGCTGTAGTAGTAAGATAGAATCACTGAAGAAGAAATACTTAAGAGCTGAAGATTATATGAACAAACTTGTTAGATAAAAGGGAAAAAATTCTTTTTGTTCTATGAAGTGGATAAAGTGAAAGCAGAGTAATTTTATTTTTATTAAGTTTGTGATGTGCCAAAGATTTTAACACCATGTTATATGTCTTAATTTGTTTATAGCAAAATATTTATATGATTGAATAAATTTCTTTTAAACCATTAGCTTTTATATTTTTGTAGATTATTGTAATTTTTTTATAAAATATATTCTATGTTCGTATACTTAAGACTGTGTTATGTATTAGATTCTTCAATTAATAATTATTTACAAAAAGATACATTCAACAAGTTTTATTTTCTCAAGGAAAATTTTTGAACTATTCATTTTTAAATTTAAAAGTACTGTACATGCAACAATGTAGATATTATTCAGATGCTCGTTAGTGCAACTACAAGTGATGTCCAATCACTTTGAATATAGTATTGTATCAAAAATTTGCATCTTTAAAAAATATCCTGATTCCAAAAACTAAAATTGCCTCTTCTAAGAATTTTCTAGATAAACATCCTTCTGCTGTAAAATATAAACCCCTGAAATAAGATGTTTTGCATAATATTAGATTCAATTGCTTCTATGAAGGATTGCTTAATTATTTGAGTTATTTTTACTTTCAGAAAGTTTACATGTGGGACAAAATCCAGTAGCACGACATTGGTTAGATATCTTCGGTACATGTTGAATGAAAGAAATTTATAACTTTCCAAAACTTAAGCACCATGACAAATGCTTTTCATACTCAAAAGTCATAGTGCATATAATTACCTTTTGTTCCTTATTTAAAAGTTTTTCAGCAGATAATTTGTAGTCAAAAATGCCAAAAAATCTTTTTTTAAAAAAAATGATAATGCATGGACGCAATTTAAGTTTACAAATTATTGAAAATTAATACAGTTGCTAACAGTAAAAATTGAGTAAAATAATTGCAAACAAATGTTTATCCTAATGAACAAATAATTAATATTATCACGATTTTAAATGATATATTTAAGGAATATTCATTGGTGATTTTCTTTCTAATATTCCTAAAAACTGTAGAATTATCTAACACTATGAAATCACTATGTTCAGATATTTCAAAATTTTCAAAAATTATTTGTATCTTCTCTTAAGAACTTTGAGATCATTTTCAAAAATATTTAATGTTTTACATATGTATGGCTCCAATATTAATTTTATTGTTGTAATAAAGAGTTGATGACAAAATAAATATATAGTGTAAATATACTTTCATCAAATATCAATTTTAAGGATAACAATATTGTACAGCATGAATATTGCCTTAATTTACTTCATAAACACAAATTTAGCCTTATTTGTGAATGAAACGGGGAGTGTCGCTAATAAGAATAACTGTAGCAATCAATCCTATATTTATGTCACATGACCATTACCATGATATTCAAATCTATTTTCGTCCTCTATAACCATACATTTAAAAGAAAAGTGCAGTGTTCAGATAGACGAAATTTTAATTTGCAGTTTTGTTTTCCTAGAATTTTGAAGGAAAAAAAATGTTGTAAATGGTTCTTACTTATAATTCCAAAAAATAATATATGTAATAGAAGATATCATTATTGGTTACTCAGCAATATATATTTTTCAATCATATTACAATAAATTTAAAACTGCTATTTTCATTATTTAGTTGTGAGATTTGATGAAAAGTAAGTATTTGGAAAAGATTTTATAAGCTCTATTCTCATTTATATACAAAAATTCGAGGTTTAAAAATGTGAATTCAAAGTCTTTAGTTGATCAAAATCTGGTAATTTCAGGGGGGAAATTACAAAGAAAAGTCTATTATTCTAGATACAATAAATATATGCATAATTTTTTTTTTAAATACTAAGCATATATTTCCTTTTAGTTTGGCTTTTATGGAAAGTTTAGAAAAATAATTTTAACTATTTCAAAATCAGATTTCACTACCTGATTTTTTTACACAAACAATTACATTAAAAAATTGCTCAGAATCAACTCTACGACAAAAAAGATTCATAAAGTAATTTCTCTGGGCTAACTTAAAAATTGAACAGAAAATTTTTTTGCATCATAAGTCTTCCCCACCACCACCACACACACACAAAGGAATTTAATCCCTAACGATGAGGCTAGTCGGAATAATTTTGGGATTACTTTTCATTATTCCGCCTCATTTTCATAGCCTTAATTGTTGCATTTGAATGGAAATCCTTGTATAAGGAGAAAATGGATTGAATTTCTCTCTTGTTCTTGTCAGTGTATTTAAACCATCAAATGATTGGATAGTCCCTCGGCTGTCTCAAAGTAAAACATTAGATGCTTTTTCAATCTTCACTTTCTCTTATCAAGTACTTCGATTGTTGGAAAAAGAAACATGAATGTCTCAAGCTCGTTTTCAGGTAGATCTCGGAATTTCTTCCACAATTAGAATTGGGACGTTATTCCTTCATTATTTAGTTCTACCAAAATCTTTCAGTCTAGTTAAATAATCAATAATTGTTAGACTCTAATTGAAAATACATAAGAGCAAAACAAAATACTTTTATAGTTACTTAAACAGCAGATAAGGATGCTCTCTTTTGAATCCTTCTTAAGTCGCAATCCTAGTTTATGATCTAATAATAAAACCTTATCTTAACAAATCACTCGTTTTGACTCAAACACTTCTCGCTATCAATGGATTCTTACCTTATTACTTTAACAATGATTGGCTTCAATCCAAACAATTAATTACAATTCTTCCATCCAATTTGTAAATAATATCAGCCTGTCGTTATCCTCTATATCTCCTCTTTCTTTCGAATCTATTTCATTTGTATATCACTATCTCTAATTCATAATATCCACTGCACTTTTTCTCTTTATATAATTTATCTAATCACACTTCATTTTGGTTGGGAAGAAATTGTAATTTTATGCAATTTAAATTACCTCAATTTCCCTGAGGTTAGTGAAAAGGAAATCGCAAATAGCCTAACGTCATAATATGTATAGCTATAGTATTCAAAAAAAACTTTCTAATTGAACTTATTATTCAGGTCACACTTGAAGCATTGCATCAAAAAAATTATTCAGCTAATACAAATTTTCCTTACCAAGTTCTTTTCTTTTTTTTTTTTTTTTAAAAAAAAAGACAATAATAATAGGAAGATATTCGGTATATGAATACCTTGAAAAAAAAAGCTTTTACTTGGAGTTGATATTAATTCACAAAATTAAGGGGGATTAAAAGTCTATTTGCAAATCTACATTCCCTCGAAACTTCTTCTAGAACACATTCACGTATTATTTTTCATAAGCATTGTTTATATAGATAGTTTCAGGATGTATTTAAATGGAAAAACTACTGACAATATAATTTCAAAGAGAATAAATGAAATCACATGAAAAAATGATACATTACATTTCTTATAGATCTGTAAAGTATCAAATGATAAATAAGTATCAAAAAAAATATAAATAAGTATCAAATGATAAATAAGTATCAAAAAAAAATTTTTTTTTCTTTCAAATTTCAAGTAGGCCTTCAATTTTAAAATTGTGGTACATGTAATTCGGAGAGGAGGCATAAATCATGCATGTGTGAAGGGGATACTATAAGCTTCTCAGTAATGAAGCAAATATATTATCCGAAACAAAAATTAAGGAAAAAAATTAAATAAAAAGATTTTATAGAGGAAGCATATCTTAAGACCATTCTTTTGTCAAACAAGAATTCCTTTATTTTTATTTATTTTTAAATATAAAACATAACTGCAAATTACAATTTATTTTAAGCCGAAGTATAAAAATATGCTTTTTTTGAATATTTGTCGAAAATAATAAAGGCAATGTTTTGAACGTTATATGACATTTTCAATCATAGTTAAACGGGGGGGG
>BMAW01098605.1:433079-469745 GCA_019974015.1 Nephila pilipes | reverse complement strand
CCCCCCCCCCCCCCAATTCGAAGATGTAGATTTGAAGGTAACTAAACGCTTCTAGAAATTAAATATATATTACAAGAGTTATCACATTATTCATAAACAAAGATATAAATTATACGTAAGGCAAATAGATATAAATAAAGATATAAATTATACGTAAAGCAATCCAAAAGGATTGCTTTAGTAGCTCTGCATACAAAAATGTAAATGTATATTTTATAAAGCACTCCTTTGCGCTGATTTTCAAATTTCACCTTAAAAGGTTCACAGAAGTCCACACCACAGTTGTTATAAGGAAAAGTTGGAGTTACTCTTTCTTTGGACAAATTACCCATAATTTAATTTAATGTTATAGGCTTTTTTTTAAAGCATGTAATACTATTATGTGAACAACTTTATGTGTTATATTTCTATCATTAAGTGGCCAACATTTACGACGAATTTGATGCAGCAAGTTATTAGAACCAATATGCAGGTATCTAGTAGGAAAGTATTTTATGACATTAAAGTTACTGTATGCTTGTTAGATAGCACTATAGGATATTTTTCATTGAACGACAAAGATGAATTTTGCTATCTTCCTCCAATACGAATAATATTATTGTTATTTACGAAACAATTTAATGAATCTAACTTACTGTTTTGAGGAACAGGCTAACCCTTTTTCCAAGTTTTTAATACCCCCGAAAAATTATACTATTTGTACTGACTGTAGTAACAAGAGATCGACCTTTTCAAGTTCTTTAAGTGAAAGAGGACCAATGACTCGTTCACCACATGATAACCTGGCATTCTTGCAAAACCTAAAAAGAAAACTTATAACTCTAATTAATTTTCTAAAGCTATTGGTTAAAGAAACAATCGTGTTGAAAAAGTCAATTTGATTTGAAAGGAGCAAATTTTTAGAAGTAAAATGTTTTAGTTCTTTTTGAATTTCAGTGACAGTGTTCTGAGAATGTTCAGCATTGTCAATCTGTGAAATGTTGGGGCCCTTCCACCATAAATGACAGTTTACCAGATCTGTAACCCTCAAGCCTCTGGACAGGAGGCCCGCTGGGTTGTTTTTGGAAGATATATGATGCCATTTTTTGGAAGATTTTGAATTTTTGAAACTCGGTTAGCCACAAAGGTTTTAAGAAGGTGAGGTGATGTTGTAATCTAGCTTAATGCAATTGTAGAATAAGAATACAAATTTACTTGTGAAATATTCATTTTTAGTGCAGCCAAAATTTTGTTCATAAGTTTGGAAAGCAGGAGACAGGCAGAAAGCTCCAACCAGCGAATGGTTAAGGCTTTAGGCGGTGTCACTCTTGACTTGCTGCATAAAATTTTATTACTTTTTTTTTATCGTCATTGTTATTCTTAACAGATGATATATAAATAACAGCACCAAATACCTTCTCGGAGGCATCAGCAAATCCGTTTCAAAAGGATCTTCTAAAAGAATAAATCTTGGAATTTTAATCTTTTCTAAGGCTGGTGAGGATTGCAAGAATGCAGACCATTTTTTGTCTACTGCAGCAGGTAGTTTCTCATGCCAGACTATTTTTAGAAGCCATAAACCTTGCATGAAAAATTTGGCTTTACTAAGGACGGGTCCTAAAAGTCTAAGTGGGTCGAAAAGGTGTGCAATATGAAAGAGGACATCTCTTTTACTGAATTCCAAATTTTCATTGATATGAACTTTAAAAAAAAAATTTCAGAAGAACTATTCCACAAAACATCAAAAGAATTCACAGTGTCTTCTTCAGACAATGGATCAAACTGAAGATCAGGAAAATCACTGTTTGATTGTGAGAAACACCATTTGTGCAGAGACATTCCAGCACTTTCAGAGATGTACAAATTCTTACTTAAATATTTCAAGTTCCCTCAAATTGGAACATCCAGTTAAATTATCATCTAAACACACGCCTTGTCGAACGATGTTAGCTACGATGGGGAAATTGTTCTTTTTTTTTATCAATCTCGTTGGTTTGTAGAAACACCCGATCATAGAGGGCGCTGCCTCTGCTACTGAAGGGAGCCCGCTCTTGAAGGAGTCGACCGTAGTCATCGGAACGAAGAAGACGCCCTTGTCTGATGACTCTAGACGATTTATGATTTAACACGCTGTAGAAGATTGTTTTAATGTTTTTAAATATTATTGTGAAATGTCTCGTCAAGTATGTGAAACTTTATGTTAATGTGAAACGTCAATATTAAATGTCTGTGTGCTAATCCAAAGTTTGATTTCTTTTTTAGTAATATCGGCCATCCCATATATATATATATATATATATATATAAGGATACAGAATACCAACCACACAGTTTTCTAGCGAGAGTTCTTTCGAAATAATCTTCGAAAAATTTAAGCTCCTCACTAATTACAGGTTTCTCTTCAGGAATATTTTCCGTTTTCTCTAATGGAACGTAGAATTTTATCCAAATTGCTTACACCTTTAGAAAGAAAGCAATGACTAGGAGAGAAAGATTCTTCATCAAATGATTCATCATTTATAAGTTCCATCAACAACAAAATCGAATTTAGATTCAACTAATCTCATATTACAGTTTCTTAACCATATTTAGTTTGGGCCAAAAATGCTCACTTCCTAATAAGCAAGAAGTCTCTGATGGCTGATTGAAATATTTATCAACAAGAATGCAACTTATTGGTATATTAAATTCTGAAATATTAATTTTTTTTTGAAGGATGCATTTTAATTATCTCAGGAGTGAGGGAGAAAAAAAAACTACGTCTGAACGAAATGTATCATCTAAATTCGAAACACATGCCTCAGTTAAATAATTGTTCAGATTAGTTTTGATTGGATGTTATTCAAACCTGAACAGTAGAATTTATTTTTGTTTTGCTTAATCCTAACGTTTCAAGAAGAAGCGACTTCACAGCCGCTGGCTCTTCATTCAACGTAGTATACTCGATGTTAGATGGCTTTTCTTCGATGCGGAATCGAAAACACATTTCCTTTTTATTTTTTCATTTGCTCCTTTCACGTAAATTAGTGCTGTATGCAGGAAACCTCTGTCAGTTTGTTGATTAATACCAGACTCTTGTTTCAAGGTCAAAGGGATGGCGACTGGGTGCTGAGGTAATACTTTCATTTTGTCTGCAATATCGAGGGAAGTAAGAGTTGTGGTTTGCATTTGTTTATTATTTGTATTTGAAAGAGTCAGAACTTTATCTTCATAAAGTAATATTTTTTGCATGGCAATCATTTTTTTTTTACTTTCAATTGAGGCACAATTATTTACCAGAGCAATGATCCGAAGATAAGCAGCGTTTACAGATTTTAATTTTGACTAGTTCTTGACTTTGTGAAAGAGGAAGACTCTAAACTTAGCACATTTATAGAGTGGTTTAAAACTATCGCACTCAGGGATAATGCATTTCTTATTTTGTTTGCTCTTCGTTAGTAGAGATTTAAACCATGGTGAATTGTTTGCTTTGACGTCAGTGCTTTTATTTTTTATTGGAAAATTTCTTGAGGGGAAATCGTTCATTTTAACAGATTCTAATTGAATGCATCTATTTTTCAAAAACAAAAGGAAGCTTTGTAAGCTTGGTTCATATGTAGATGTTAAGATTAGTTGAAATAATATATGAAATTCTCTATCAACCTTATTAATTAATAAATGGAGTATGATAGCATCGGAAAGTGAATTAGACATCATATTTAAATTTTTCAGAGAGCGTAGATGACTTTGAACAGTGTCCGTTAACAGTCTGATTTGGATAGGATTTTCAATAGGAATTTTTAAAGAAGGAAGTATTTATTCAATATGGATATCTATCAAAGCTCTCTTGTTTTCATATCGAGGTTCTAAAGCTTTCATATATGACTCAAAAATATCTTGTTCACTCTGATTTAAAGAGCTTTTGAGCCTCATTTAAAGTACAATTATTTCCAATTTATTCATAAATTGTGTTTTAAACGACTCAAATTCCTGGATATTACCGCTAAAAGTAGACAATTGTAAATCCGGTAATTTAATATTGCTCTTTGGTAAAGTATTAAAAATTTGTGTCTCATCTTCAAATTAGATAGAAATCCTAGAAGGCTTACCTTCATTTCTTGTGCTTCTTCTTCTATATCAATAGTTAACTCCAAACTGTCTTTTAAATCTAAATCATCAGGTAGGGCACAAAACGAAATTTGTAAGTTTTCCAGGCCTTTTAAAAAGTCATTTATTGAAGTCAACTTATTGTTCAGTTCAATTTTATCCTTTATTGAATCTTCGGACTTCTGGAATTCACTAACGATGGTTTTTATTTTATTGAGCTCCGTTTTGAACAAGCTGCGTTGTCGATTTAAAGTTGTGATCGGCATTTCTTGGGTCTCGGGTGATGGACGGATCATTTTATAAGTGGATTTTAAGTAAATCTAAAAGGCGGTATATCAGTATTTTAAATATATCGTTGATGATTCAAATAAGAAAAAAAAAACAGGCTGTAGAAACAGTTTAAACTTAAAACTTTATTTTAGTAATAAAGCAGAAAGAGAGCATTTTGTGTGCTCCGATCGGTTATGAGCTTAAGTGGTAAAGTGTTTTTTAAACAGGATATAGAGGGCGTCTCATTATATGGAAATAGGAAGGAGCTGAGGCGCCACCAGGGCTGAAGAAAACTTATCCGGTCGCTTTTTACAATGTTCTTCCCAACTAGACCAGAGAAGATTTCCCCTTCGGGCTGGTTATTAAGGCGTTAGTATTCCAAAGAAAAACTTCACCCAGCCATTTTTCAAGAATTACACTCTACTCATGTCGCCATATTCAAAATGAAAGTATTTGCTATAAATTAATGCTAAAGAAAATTTTGTTAAAAGTTGCAGGGAGTGTTGTGCAATTCTCAGAAATACACAATCCTTAGAAAGCTCCTATTCACAACTGGAAACCTCCTACAAAGAATTAGCAAGTCGTACATATGGACTATTTATAGGGTACATGTTTCTCTTTGTTATTGATGCTTATTCTAAATTATATAAAATTTATGCAGTGAAGAAAAATCCAGAAATTGCCTATACAACAACCGTCAGCAGTCATGGAATACCCGAAATTTTCTTCAATATTCTTTTAGTGTTATTTCTGAATGACGTACAGTTCCATTTAGGACAGGTTATTTTAATCTGGAATGTTCTTTGTCGAGGGATGTTTTTTTACGAATATCAGTGGTGATAACTGTTTCTAAAGAAATATGCCGTATGATAAGTTTTTGTAGGAGGTATATGTCATAAATTATTTGTTTAAGTAAAGCTGTACCTACTGCCCTTCACTACTCAGCTCTATTGTGCTATTCATTACTCAGCTATTGTGCTCAGCTATTATTATGTATATCTTAATCGGATATATTACTTATTAAACACTGAATTCCAACTGAAGACCCGCAAGAACAAAATGAAATACTTTATTAATAATCAGCACAGAATAGACAAAATCGTTCTCTTTCGAATCTCAATTAACTTATTAATCGTAAGTTAGGATCAGCTAATAAATTTTTAGCTTACCTGTTCACTCGAATGATTCATTCATTTCTTGCTAACCGCTGTTTCTTATCTTAATAATTCAGATGGTAATGTTTTAATTCCCTAAACAAATTAAAAAATTTCAATACCAAATACAAATCTTTGTCAGCAAGTCGTTATCTCCCTTCATTTTCATTTTAATCTATTTCATTTATATATATATACCGGGTGTCCATAATTAAACGATCCTACATCAAAATTGTGTACAAACGAAACTATTGTTCAGAAAGTTGTAAAATTCTGTGTACGACATAAAGAAGGGATGGGAATTTGTTTGAGCGAATAAAAAAATTAGTTCAAAATTTCGCCACTAGAGGGCGTTTTTAATGGAGATCATATTTATCATACATTAATACTTAGCATACATTTATAACAGTTTACAAATTGTGTTACAACAATAAATGCTCAACATGATGACCATCATTTTCAGCTACTATTTGAAATCGTAAGATAGCATGTTCCACCGTTCACCGCAGTGCGTTCTGGGAAATGCTAAGAACATGTCGTGAAATACTGTCTTTGAGATCAGGTAAAGTTCTTGGTTAATCACAACTTACCAGCTGTTTTAAATGGCCCCAAAGCCAAAAATCGCATGGATTGTGGTCAGGCGATCGGGGAGGCCACAGATGACGAAATCGGCGGCTGATCACACGTTCTTCTTTGAAGTGATGTTTGAGAATGTCCTTAACACAACGTACGATGTTTGGAGGAGCTCCATCTTGCATAAAAATTATGCGTAAAAGGCACTGACGTGCTTGCAGATCCGGAATAATTTTATTCCGTAATAACGATGCATATTGCTGACCGGTGATAGAACATGTTACTGGACCTCCAGCACCTAATTCCTCGAAAAAATATGGGCCAAGAATAAGAGACGCGGAAAACCCACACCACACCGTTACTTTTGGTGAGTGTAGCAGAACTTGTAAGGTGGAATGCGGATTGTCTGTTTCCCAAATTCGGCAGTTGTGAGTATTCACTGAACCGTCCAAATGAAAATGTGCTTCGTCTGTCCAGAGGATATTCCAAGGCCATTCTGGATCAACTTCTAAACGAGCAAGAAACTGCAGTGAGAACAGATGTCGAGTCTCAAAATCATGTGGGAGCAATTCCTGCACAAGTTGAAGCTTGTATGGATAGTAACGGAGGATGTTTCGCATGATCTTCTGGACAGTTGAACGAGGCAGATCCGATGCTTCTGCCACACGGCGAACACTTGAACTAGCCTGAACGTTGGATGCTTTGTCCTTTTCCACCTGAAGTGCAACTTTCTCTATTGCTTCCGCAGAAACAGGTTTTTTTCCTCTTCCAGAACGAACATTCAACGATCCTGTTTCTTCAATTTTGGTTACCATTAATCGAAAATTTGTAGCAGTCAATGGACCTTTTCGCAACCTCTTTAAAGTCCCAAATTTCCGTAGAGCAACTATTGCGGAATTATAGTTTTGATAGAACAACTTTACTAACAACGCTCCATCTGGTAAACGTAATGACATTCTTATTAGTTATCATTACCGAGCACACTGAAAATAAACTAATCTCCCGTGAAAGTTTATTGCTTTTATAACAGTTGCTGTGTGACATCGAAAGAATTTGCATATTTTCGTCTTCCTTCGTGTAAATCCTTTGAAAATTAGTAATCGAAGAAGTTTAATTAAAGTTTGCAGTTCATTTTAGAGATTGTGTTTCTTAATGAGTATCAGTTATTGTGTATTGTGTCCTGTGGATAAAAAAGCGATAAAATACAAATAGAAAACCGGTAATAAATGTTGCCTTCATTCAAAAGTGCCCTCTAGTGGCGAAATTTCGAACTAATTTTTTTTATTCGCTCAAACAAATTCCTATCCCTTCCTTATGTCGTACACAGAATTTTACAATTTTCTGATCAATAGTTTCGTCTGTAGACAATTTTGAAGTAGGATCGTTTAATTATGGACACCCGGTGTGTATATATATATATAATCTGTTGATTTTCTATGCTTGTCGGTGTAATAAATATTGAAAAGAAAGGGAGAATAGCATAACATTTTAGTCATTGATAAAACTGGTAATTTCTTTCTGGATGTAGGAGGATCATTTTGGTTTTGTTATCTATTATAAGTATACATTTTCTTCCAAAAATATATTCATAAAAAATTTTACAAGCCGAATAAAAAGCCATTGCCTCGTTGTCAAGTTAGCTACAATTTCTTTCTGAAGTAGTGAGCGATGCAATTGGTCGTTGATTACCGTTTAGCTTTAAATGCGAAAGATGAATGAATACCTAAAATTACGGGTAGACACTTTGATTAATACGTGTAAGCACTTCATCACTTGCAATTTTGGATTAAGCCTTAATCCATGCTACTTCATATTCAGCTGTCTATTTATATGGAACGATTTTCGTTAGAAGTTTATTTAATGTGTATAATAAGGTTGAAGCACACATGTTGAAAAAGTCTGGAATAACGCATCACAAATCCTACAAATTTTCTCGCTTTATCTACAATTTTCGGTCTTTCTATCGGATTTTACTGAATCGGAATATTTACTCAATCCTTTTAAGCTGATACTATGTCCAAAATATTCATTTTTTCCCTCTCAAAATGTTTACATTCTTTTTACATGAAGGTTATATTTACGGAACTTTTCTATGTATTTTAAACGAGTCTTGCATTATTCATACGTTTTTTTTTTTTTTTTTTTTTTTTTGTTCCCTGAATTATAATCTCATCAAAATATGTATTGACGACTCCTTATACATTTTGAACAAATTGATCAATGCGTAAAATTCTTTTGGTGGTGATTTGATGCAGAAAACTTATCATTTCATTATGCCTATTTCCTTAATTGTAGAGATTGTTTGTATTTTAGTAATTTCATTATCAATTGTTAAACGTAAATATGCTTTAAAAATATCAAGAACCCCAAAATACTTTCCACCTCGCAGCTTGTTAAAAATATCTTCAATGCGCGGCACTGGGGATCTGGCTTCACGCAGTTGTTTATTAACGGTGATCTTGTATAAAGCGCAAATTCTAATTGATCCATAGGACTATGGAACTATAACAACAAGTGTGCGATAATTTATTAATACAAGTGAGAAGTCATCACATAATTTCAGCGAACACTTATAAGACTGCATTTTACCTACTTTTTCATGATTTTAGCAATCGTGTGAAAATAGGGATCTGGATAATATTAATAAATTTATTTATTGCATTTAAATTAATTTTTAAAATTGCTTATTCAATTTTGTCCTAGAATTGCTTCTATATTTATTTATTTATTTTATTACTTCATTTGGATATCCGTTATAACATGCATTTACCTTAACAAATCCAAGTGGCTTAAAAATTTATTCAGTTTAACTATGAGATACTATGTTTTTTATTAAAATTGGAGTATTAAAAAGTAATTTTTCATATATTCACCTATATTTAGAATACTTTACTGTTTTTCTGGAATCACATTCCAAGCGGATGTTATTATCATTTATATGATTGTAAACAAATAGTTTATCGTCAGTTTTAATGTAATAAATACAAACATGAACAATATGACTAATTTCATAATTATTAGAATTTTCTACTCTGTTAATATTAGTTTTTCAAGATTTTAATTTCGATTTACATTTTACCAGTTCCGTTACACAAACTTGCTTTGTTTGTCCTTTCTATTAAGCAAAAATGGCACTTTAATTTGTGTTTTTTTCATTACACTGTGATGCTTTGAAATTATTTTTACCACAATGGAGGCATATATTTTCCAAACTAAGTTCTTTTAAGTTGATTAGTTGCGATTTTGACCTTTAGCATTTGCGATCTACTGCATTCGTATTGTTTTGAATTCGATCGAAAACGTCGTTCTTCATTTGATTTTCGGAAGCTGGAAATTTTATTTACGTTGTTGGGAGAGGAACAACTTTAAAATATTTCTTTATTTTCAAATTTTAAAGCTTCAATAGTCAGAACAATATCGAGTGTTTTATCAAAAGTTAAATCAGTCTGATGTAGAATTTTTTTCTCTAATACCAGCATCAAATAAACCACGAATGAATTGAGCTCGAAGCATTGAAGCAGATACTGATTTAGCATATTTAATATTTTCGCAACTGGATTTAAAAATTTGAAATTTATAAGAATTATTTGAGGTCATAAAGTAAATTTAAATTTATTCATCTGGTAGTTAAATTTTGCATATATACTTGTGGTATGCTGTGAATATGTTGATACGTTTGTACAAATGCTCTTTTAGGAGTTGATGTATCTCAGGATAAGTCTAAGTCAGGAGCAGTGACATTGGAGAGAGGATAATAATATTTAGATGCCAAATAGTTCAAAAGTATTAGTTGTTTTACATCAGCAGCATTTTGTTTCATGTTCACAAATTCTTTTTATTTTGAAGAAAATTCCTAGGCATTCAATATATTCATGGAAGGTTTCTGTACCATCATCATAAGCGTTAAACCTTAACAATTGAGTTTGGAGATGAAGTTGCGCCGTCGCTTCCGGTTGCGTTAATGCTGGAGTTTCAGAAAATCTTGTAACAAAAGTATTTAAAACTGTGACGAGATCCTGGATTTCAGACATGATGATTTATCACTTATCACTAAATTATTGGGTTACTATTTAATGTATTAGAAGCTTTAAACAGCACATAACTCTATTTACTGAACAGTACTGCTCAGATGCTGAACTCCGCTTAGTTTATCTTGAAAGAGATAATTGCCAAGATATCTCCGTACCATCAAAGGAGTACGAGTTGTAGTGCATTTATTTTTAAAAAGTAAATTTGGTAATTTTTTTTTCCATATTGTTTCTATTTTTTTATTTACAAGTACATGTAAGTTCATCTTTGTATCTTGATACCATTCTATATTTTAGCTTTCAATTTATGTAAACATGCGCTCTTGAAATCTGCTTAATAAGCAATTCTCATGCTTCAAAGCAGTAGGGATAATCCCTACTAGATCTTTCGTCTCGATACAAAATGCCTAAATATCATTACATATAGGACCATGTGTCTTGAATAATCCTAACTTTAATTTCCCAAAACAGATTTTATTTTTTGGTTACTTCGTTCTTGATTGCTTGTTTGGGAGGACGCGCGAGTATGTTATCCCAATATAACTTTCTACCCTCTTTGTACATGATTAAATTATTTATTCAAGATTTTCCAGTTTCTTTAATGTGTCATGCCACTGAATTAAAACATGTCTTAACCCTTCTTTACATGATGATGGAAATTTCTATCATAACATTTAGTGAACAAAATTATACTCAAAACAGGTGTATTGTAAATTAGTTGTTGCTGGAAACTTTTTTCACGACAATTGTGTAATAAGGAACGCAGTTGTCAAAAAAAAAAAAAAAAAAAAAAAATCATATGTCGCAATAATTATAGCGGGTTTGAACTTGTCATTCCGCTGTTTGTTGAAGTTGGAAGAAACGTGCAATTTCTGGAATATTTTTACAGCTAATCTGAGATTTTTTTTGCTAATAAAAGTGATAATGATACAAAGATATAATATTTTTTAAAAATTTATTTTGTACTGAGCTTAACATGTAAATTTGCATGGTGATGAATATTTCCATCATACTGTTTTTTTTAATTATTTTATATTTTATATTTATACTTTATAAATATATAATATAAATTTTTTTTTAACATTTCTCCTTTAATCTAGAGCATTAATTATACCCCCTGATTTATTTTACAAAAAAAAGAAAAAATCATGCAAATAAGCGCTAAAATTTAAATGTTAATAAAACGATCATATAGTGGCGAGTTAGTCCGATGGACTCTTTACTCAGTATCATATTGAAGCATTGAATTTTTTTAATATTAAAACAAGCATATTAAAAATATGCTTAATGTACATAGGAATTTAAAAAACAAATAAAAGAAATGGAGAGAAAAAAAGGATAGAAAGTGAAATAATTATTTACAATGAGGATGAGACTTTTCAACAGATTATTATTATTTTTTTTTTCTAATCTGATCGTAAGATGAGATTATAACATTTTTATATTATTTTTTAATATCATTTTTACCCCCCCCCCCAATGTCTTGGTTAATTATGTCTAATCTTCAGCAAGAGGAGAGTATTATTTTACATGATTTTTTAATTTTTTGTTATTATTATTGTAAAATTCCAATAGTAATAAATAAACTATTATTTAAACTTTTTTTTCTCGATGATATGGAAGTAGAAGAAGAAGGAAGGGAAAAGTAAAAATGGTTCTTGTTTGGCTGGGTGTACAGCAATTGTCAACAAACTAATTGAAGGGGGGGGGCAGGGACAGCGTATTAAACAGCTGATGATACGCTGAATAGATAATGAGGGAGGTCTTGGAGTGAGAGGTTTGACTAAGAAAGAGGCTATTGAAGGAGTGATGAAGGAATTAATTAATAGGGTCTGAGTTGGAGTGCAAAGTGTTATGGGGGAATTAGATGGAAATAATTATTTCAAGATTGGTAGGGAAGGGCATGATTTCCATTATTGTGAGCGAAAATAAGCTGGGCTTTTATTAGTGAGCTAATATGATTTGTTAGTCTATTATAGAATCTTTTATAGAGATAGTTGATACATTTAATAATAGGAGGGATATTGAGATCCTTGTGAATGACAGAATTTCTGACATACTAAGATGAGTTAGTAATCATGCAGAGGATTTTATTTTGAAGGACCTATATTTTTTTAATGTGGGTAGGTACGGCATAGCCCTAAGGAGGGATGTTAATAAGTAAAGTTTTATTGTTTTACACACATATGTATGTATTTGTATTTATATATATATATATATATATATATATATATATATATATATATATATTACGCATTGTCTTACAATCTATTGTTCCTCCTTGATCGAAAACTCTTTTAGTCTTATAGATTTGTGCTTATTTTCAATTGATTTTGAAACGCTTAATTATATCAAAAACTGTAAAATAAGATTTATTTACAACTTTACTGATTTTTCGAATCGATTTTTCTTTACGATACTTTAAAACGAGTTTTCTTATCTTTATTCGCTTCTGTCTTCTTTACTTTCCCATATGAAGCTTTTAATTTTACTAAATTTACAACAATGAATAAAATCAGATTGAAATGTGAAATTCAGAATTTTAAATCGACAAATAATGCCAATATGGGAAATCTTATTTTGAATAGCCGATAAAAAAAAGACAATATCGCCAGCTATCCGAGTTCTTTTTCAACTGATTTTTTTTAAAAATTTTTTTATCTTTCTTTTCAACCGAAATCAAATTTGTTATTTTTTTTTGGAGGGGGGAAATAGTTGCGAACTCATTTTAATATATATACAAAAGAAAAATTATACTTTATATTCTTTTAACTATTTATTTTAGGCGTTTAAATGTAATGACACAGTGTCCGACTTCTTTATTGAGGCACTGTATCATATAAAGGGCGTTAATTATAATAAGCCCATTAAAATATTCAATATTTATTTTATCAATGAATACTATTAAAAAAAAAAGATTTGTGTATGCAAAATGCTGGTGCTGATTCAGTGCCACTTTGAGCAGAGAAATCTGGCAACTTGAAAATTACACTTTGTTCAGTCGATTCAGTCCTAAGCTAATTGCGGCATTTGAAACGTGTAATTTTTGTGATACTGAAGGTGCACAGTTCCCTATCGGGCTAAGGCTTTTTTGCGACTTGCATCTCTTAAGTGATAATTAATAATTTCCAACATGTTGTCTGTCGATGAAATGGCATGTGTTTACAGTGCTTTAATCCTTCAAGATGATGAAATAGCTATAACAGTAAGTAAATTGTAATGACCGATATTTGTTGCGTGTTTCGCCTTTACCGTCCTTTTGATTGAATTAATAAGAGAAAAATATTTACATTGGTAATTTGTTCATAAGCTGCTCAATAAGTACTATATAATATGTTTATCGCCGAATCTTATTTTAGTTTGAAAGGTAAATTTTTTAATATCGTATGTAGTACTTATAGGCTTAGGCCTAAAACCAACACGTGGTCAATCTATCGATAAAAAAATCCTTTGTTGAATGTATACATGTGAAAAATTATTGATTGAATAGTGTTTTTAATTGGTTACCTGTAATACAGTCGGATTTAAAAATATTGATTTATAATTTATTTCATTGTAATTTGACTTGGAACATTCGAAATTAGTATTAGTTTGAATTTAGTAACCCAAGTGATGAAAAAGATTCTTGATTTATTATGAGAGCATTAACTGATTTAATGAGTCTGATGGGTAGTATGATTTTAGGCAGGATTAAGTAAATTCGTATAAAATAATCTGTTTAGATTATTCTACTAACCGAAACCTAATATGGTGAAGAAATCAAAATTTTGGAAAGTTTTGTCTCCAACATCTTGGTAGATTTTGATTTATAATTGATGGCTAATAATTTTATCGCAGCTTTGGTGATTTGCCCGTAATATATAAATAGCATAACAAAATGTTTTATATAAGGAGGCACTTTTCTCCCTTTTTAAGGTGATAAGTTTTCTGTCAAGGAAATTGTGTAATGACTTGTAATAATGTTTGAGGATATGCTAGTAAAAAGGTACCTTACTGTATTAAATTTCAGAAATAAATCATAGCTTGTATCCAATTTTAATAGACATGAAAAAACAATCATTTTCAATATATCTTAGAAAGTCTGTACTTCTAATTGCATTACTAATGACATATAAGTATTTACTTGTTTTTATCAGAATTGGCTCCATTTTTCTTTTTATTCATTGTCGAAGTGTTAATGGAATATATATAATCAATATTATATATCCCTGCTTTTTGAAAGAATTGGTTTTTCAATCTTGTTTTTTGATACTACTTTTTTTCTGTTGGAAACTTCTGTTTTGCTTAGGTTTTCTTTCTTTTTTTTTTTTTAATATCGAATATTGGTTGCTCTGTAGTTTTATCCGTAGGAGCACTGGCCACTTTTGGTTCTGCTGCTGGTAAACTTTAAAGGTTTGTTATTGTAACAGCTATTTATATTTATGCTTGTTTCTAGGGCAATCAGTGATCTTGCAATTTACTCATCAACAGATTAAACATTTTTATGCACCTATTTAACATTTTTAAGTGTCTTTCAACATTTTTCAATACTGTCATTGCATTGTGGATTTCTGCATCTAGTGTAACATTAGGCAAAGCGAAAACAATTGCATCTTTTTCTATTTCATGCTTTTCATTATTATTTACATCTACAGCAAGGTTATGATAGGAGTTTCTTTTTATTCATGTTTCTATTGATGTTCACCTAAACTGCCCTTGTTATGGATAAAGTGAATGGGATTACAAATCATTAATCTTGCACAATATTCCACACAACTATAGGAGAAGGAATGAATGCAAATATTGCATTCCTCATGCTTTGTTGTGCATCAACAAGTGTTATCTACTTCAATGTTGTATGTGAAAATGGATTGCCCTTGAGTTTTCATGTGTTTTTCAAAACATGCAATATTGCCATATTCATCTCTTTTCTAAACTTGTTTTATGATATTTTTGAATTAGAGACACTTGAAGCGTTAATTCTCCGCTTACAATGCTATGTATTTTTGATAATTTCTTAGTAATGGCTTTTAAAATTGAAGAAATAGTTTTATTAATTCTTTTCATTACTGTACCCCCAGCTTCGTATTTTATTTGACGATGTGAGCACTCTAATTTCATATCTCTTGTATTTTTTTATAACAAGAAGTCAAATTTTTATTCTGTTGATATAATTGCTCTGGAAATCTGTAATAAGACCAAGATTCATTATCTTTATCAGTTTCAATATAACTGCTAATCTATTTATGGAAGGTTTCATGTTTCTTCTAAAAATTTTTTAGTTTGATATGAAATCTTTAGAATTTATTACTTTGCTATTGATATTCAAACTCCAGATTCGCATTGCATGCCTGTCACACATTAAATGACACAACTAGTTTGTGTAATCTCTTATTAAAATGTTTGTTCAGACACTTGTTTCTTAATTGCGTGAAAAATAGTACGTTGACATTGTTCTGATATTTTACATTGATTTCTGCGACTTCATCTATTGTGTAACGAGAAACAGTCATCATAACTGGACAGGTAAAACCACATCTTACAGAATCCAAGGCTTTTGCATGTCGGATTTTTAATTTAATGAAGTATTTGCTACTCAACTGCAATGAAAATTATAATATGCAAGTTTTAATCCAACTTCTTTTTCGCATGTATTTCTTATCTTAAATGATGATG
Source organism: Nephila pilipes (assembly GCA_019974015.1). NCBI lineage: Eukaryota > Metazoa > Arthropoda > Arachnida > Araneae > Nephilidae > Nephila > Nephila pilipes. The sequence continues at coordinate 454,001 of BMAW01098605.1, read as the reverse complement.
CATTCTCATCCTGAATATTTTTCTTTTCATTTAAAATCTTTAGTATAAAAATTATCATTTGCAAACTTTAATTCAACATTGTGCACATTTTGCAAGTGTTCATTTAAATTATCAACTGGAGTTTTTCTCTGCTCATTCTACAAATTAGTCTGTTAAGAGATCAGCTTAATTGTTCAGGATGAAATTTTCTAGTGTGCGAGTACAAACATTTCTTCACTTCAAATGTAATACCACATATATTAAACACTGATTGTTCCCTTGGCCCTGATAAGGACAGTTTGTTTTCCAAAATTTGAGAAGACATTTTAACACATGACAAATTAAGCCTGGTGCTCATATGACACGATATTGAATTGAACTGAGCGCCTTCAATGTAATCCCAAACAGTGCATGCATCTCCTCGGAGGCATTATGAAATTGTCCCTCCCCTATTATTTTTAATAGACACTTCCATCCCTTCAAGCTTCCTGTTATCAAAAAGAAGCTAGTTAAGCTTATTGCAGCGTTTGAGATGTGTAATTTTTGCGATACTGAAGGTGCACAATTCCGTATCAGTTTCAAACTTTTTCTGACTTGCATCTCTTAAGTTAAATTATTATTTTCCAACATGTCTGTCGGTGAAATGGCATGTGTTTACAGTGCTTTAATCCTTCAAGATGATGAAATATCTATAACAGTGAGTAAATTGTAATAACAGATAATTGTTGTGTTTGATAACAGATAATTGTTTGTTACCTTTTTAATTGAATTGAATAAGAGAAAGATATTTATATTGGTAATTTATTTATATGCTGCTCAATAAGTACTGTATAATTTGTTTATTGCCGAATCTTATTATTTTAGTTTGAAAGGTAAGATTATTAATATTGTATGTGGTGCATTTGGGCTTAGGCCTAAAATCAACACACAGTTAATCTATCGAAAAAATCCTTAGTTGAATGTATACTTGTGAAAAATTATTGAATGAGTAGTGATTTTAATTAGTTACCTATATTACAGCTGGACTTAAAATATTGATTTATAATTTATTTCATAGTAATTTGACTTGGAACATTCGAAATTAGGGTGAAAATGTAGTTTAGAGTAACTTCTTGGCGAGATTTGAAAAATCGCCAAATTTGGCGATTTTTATGGCGGAGCCTGAACTCCGCGAAGCTGAAAAGTAGGGATTTTTTGACTTACCTAAGTTTCAGTGGTGTCTCGATTTTCCGGCGGGTACACAGTAATAACGGTTTTCAAAAACTCCTTGTAGGTTTCATCCTGAATAGAATGATCGTGTCTCCGTCTCCACATGTATTAATTCATGTAAGAATGAAATTCTCCCTCGACAAAGGAACTGGGATTGGTAGAATTAACGTGGAGTAAATGATTGACGGTAAGGTAAAAAAACGCAGAAACACAATATCAACCAAGCAGGAGAATTTGAATAAAAAAAAAACGTTTAAGAACGTAAAACGCAAAAGCACGAAAACACAGCAAAATTAATAAACAACTGAACTGCACAACTGTACACCGTACTAACGGACAGAGAAAATTCTAGAAACTATGAGAAGTCGTCAGTAAACAATGCAAAAGACCAAACGGTTAAGGTTTAAGAAAAACATATGCAACAGCTGCTTGACTGTCAGATTGCGCAGGTGTAATGAATTTTGTAAAAAAGTTATCCAGACAGAAGGGGGAAAAAAAGATGGAAGAGTCTAATTCCGATGAATGTGGTAAATTCGAAAAGGTAAGCCCGGCGAAAGCATAAATAGTGAAAAAAATAGGTTCCGAGAATTGTATAACAAAAAAAAAAACATCAGGTGATCCGGCATCCGTATTCGTGTGGCAAATTCGAAAAGTATAAATAGTGAAAAAAATAGGTTCCGAGGATTGTATAACTAAAAAAAAACATCAGGTGATCCGGCATACTATCTCGGTGGCAAATTCGAAAAGCATAAGTGGAAAAATAGGATCGAAGTTGTATAACTAAAAACATCAGGTGATCCGCATCCATGATGTGCAAATTAAAAAAAGTATAAATAGTGAAAATAAGTTCGAGATTGTATACTAAAGAAAAACATCAGGTGATCCGGCATACTCATTCAGTGGCAACCGGAATATAAATAGTGAAAAATAGGTTCCGAGATTGTATAACTTGAAAAACATCAGGTGATCCGGCATACCAGGTGGCAAATTAAAGTATAAATAGTGAAAAATAGTTCGAGGATTGTATAGAAAAACATCAGGTGATCCGGCATCCGATTACGTGCTGCAAATTCGAATAGATAGCCCGGGCTGATTGCAACAAAAGTGAAAAAAATGATCAGAGAAAGGTATAAATATAAAAAAAAAACTTCTTACTGAAAATCATGTATCATATGCCATATTCGTAAGGTTGCCACGGCTAAAGCCACCGCAGAGGAGAGAAAGCATGGTAACCAGAATTGTAAAAATATCGCCAAAAAAGTGTAAACAACTTTTGTCGCCAACGGGAAGTTACTCTAAAGTACATTCCAACCGAAATTAGTATTAGTTTGAATTTAGTAGCCCAAATGATGACAAAAATTCTTGACTTACTGTGAGAGCATTAACTGATTTAATGAGTCTGATGGGTAGTATGATTTTATGCAGGATTAAGTAAATTCGTATAGAAATATCTGATTCTACTTACCGAACCCTAATATGGCGAAGATTTCAAAATTTTGGAAAGTTTTGCCTCTTTCTACATCTTGGTAGATTTCGTATTACAAGGGCTTGCTAATTGTTTTATCGCATCTTTGGTGATTTGCCCTTAATATATAAAGGGTGAAAAATTTTAAGTGTATTTGTAAATTGAAACTTAGACTACTTTGTAAGCAGAGAGATCAATTTCACATCCCTATATGTAAAACTTAAATTAGGTTTCTGAGCATTTTTTTTAAAGACTAGATTATTTTGAATGATTGCTTGATATAAACACCAATATTTTATGACTTAAATAATTGTAATTTTAGATCCAAGTTTATTTTTGAAGTGTTACATTTTCTGAATATCGGGGTGAAATTATTAAAATTTCTTATTACGAAACATATTGAGGGATTAAATTGATTATATCAAGAAAGTAGATGTTTTATCTATTTAAAAATCATTTGAGTTAAGTGATAACTTAAAGGGTTGAATAGTGAAATATTAGCTCGTGTGATGACACAAATTTCTTGATATACCATGATAGTTATTTACTGATTTAATGAGTCTGATGAGCTTTGATGTTTTAATATAAGAGCTGTTTTTTTTTTTTTTTTTTTTTTTTTTTTTTTTTAAATATTGCATTAATGAATTGCAATTGTAATGCTCTGTAATTTGTTTAATTATGTTATTTTTAAAATTTGGATATTTAGGATTGCCAAGTGTATATATGCATATGTATGAACATATATATGTATATTTATAGTTATGTTATGACTACAGATTCAGAGAATAAACTACTGTGTGTGACCTTAAGTAGCTTAGTGCTGATATTTCTGTTTCTTCCTAGCACTGGGTTGGGTATTTGATTGTTGTAGCAATTCACAAAATTGCCTTTTTATTGTAAGCTTAAATTTCCTAAAATGAATATAAAACTACAGTATAAAATAATTGCCTACAAGTCTATATATTTAACCTTAAGCCATATTCTTTTGACATGTCATGATGAGCCTTGTGTTGTGGGAATTTGTTAGTGCTCAGGTTCACTGGACCTTTTAAATGAAATTTTCATAAATCTAGGCATCAAAGGGTTATGGATTGGCGTATGAAAATTCTGTTCTGGTCTTGTTCAGAAGTTTGCAATTTTACGTAGTGTGGGAATGAGTATCAATTCATGTAACTTTTTATTAAATATCTTATTTGATTTTAATTTTATTGGCATTTTGTGAGGCTGTGGATAATGGATGTGGTTAATTTTTAAAATCGAGTTATTGGTGTGTGAAATTCAAGCTAAGTAAAGTTTACAATATGGAATTTGAGTACCTTCTATTTATGTACAGTTAAAGAACCTTTTCTATATAAAAATCCTAGTGAAGGGTAATTGTATTGGGTTGGGAGGCAGTTTAGCCTAACCATCCTTTTTTTTTTTTTTTTCCCGTCTTAAAATAATCTAGGCTATTACAAGAAAAATTACCAAATTTGATAAGAAAATTGATTTAGTGGCTGTCAACAAAGGGTAGTTGTAAAAATGGATTGTTTAGTTCTTATTGCATTTTAATGTTGAAATGAATATTAACCTTTTGCGCTGTAACTTAGTAACACCATTAACTCCAGCACTAATATCAGTTACAAGTGTACATATCTATAAAAAATATTATTGCTAGAATAATAACAAAATGTTTATTTATTAATTACATTATATAAAACAAATCTATAAGTCTTATTTTTTTTTTTTCGTAATTTGATATAGTGATATTTTTGGAAACAATCATTCTAACACATACAGGGGTCTCCTGGGGTTTACTCATAAAATTTCACGTTTTCTGTTGGGAAAAGTTAGTAACATGTTCATGAATTTAAATTAATGTGTTCAAATAATCACAACAAGAGTGGATTTGAAGTACGTATTTTAAATGAGAAAGTAATTTTAATTTATTGAGGATTGTCCTTTTATGTTTCTCTAGATTTTTAGACTTTTTTTCCCCCCAAATATTACTCTTAAAACTTAATACAATCAATGCTTAATTCAAGACCTGAAGTTTTTTCATTATTTCAACATAGTTTTTTTTAGATTAAAAGTATTTGATATTAAAACATTTTACTGATGTATAATCTTGCGTTGGTTGCAATTAAAATTTTATAGGATATTGTTTTAAATTTATTTTTTATTTAATTATAAAAAAAAACAATTTTTCTTTAACAAAATTATATCTAGTTGATCTAATTAATATTTAACAATCTTTATATACTTTTTTTAAACTTGTCTTTAAATTTGAATATGAGTTGATAAGACATGTTTTTTTTTTACAGCCCGAAAAAATTTCTACCATCTTGAAAGCTGCTAATGTTGATGTGGAATCTTATTGGCCAGGTAATTAATTCTAACTTAAGATCTCAAGTATTTATAAAGGATTTAATGTTGAAATTATTACATTTATACAAGAAACTGATATAATTTATACAGGAAACTGATATTAGTAAATATTAATTTATTTCTTTTGCCACCTGGTGCTTTTTCATCTAGTATTATAAAACATTCATTATTAACAAAATCTCTTCCAAAAATTACTGAGTGCTGGTTGTGAGAACTTTCTCTATTAGATTTTTCAGGTTATAACATGTCCAGTGACTTTCCTATTTAGTGCATTCCAATCTGTTTTTTGATAAAATTTCAACAAGATAGTGCAAAAAAAAAGTTTTTAAAGGTTTTGTGAATAAGTTTGTACCAGAAAATTTTTAATGATGAGTATTGGTACAGTAAGAAAAAAAAGGGAATACTTCTAAAGACAGCTCTTGAAGAAGAATGAGAAGCTTCTTTTTCTTAAATAGAAGTTAATTAACAAAGAAACTTGTCAATGGCATAATTATTCTGATACCTTCTGAGGATTACTTTCTTCAAGTATGAGTATCATTTACCTGACATTCTAGTGATTTCATCCTTTCCCATGGTAAACAGGGTGACGCCTTCAGGAAAGCATAGCAATATTTGTAATATCAACACCTTGTCAACCAATTTTTTTTTTCATGTTTTTTTCAAACATCTAGATCACAGTTTCTCTCTGGTACAGCATAGTTGTATTTGACACTTTCAATAATTTTAAATGGTTTTTTGATGAAAGAATATATACTTAAAGAATGTTGTATCTAAATATATTTATTGAAAGTGATGGTAAAATATTTAGATTCAATACAAATGAAGATTATTAATGTTAATATTGTGAAATATATTTGTAATGCAGGATTATTTGCCCGCTGTTTGGAAAGTGTTGATGTAAAACAACTCATCACTAATGTTGGAACAGCTAGTGCAGCACCAGCTGCTGCTGCAGCTCCTGCAGCAGCTGCCGATGCTGGAGGTGACAAGAAAGTCTCAAAGAAAGAGGAGAAAAAGGAAGAATCTGATGAGGATGATGATGACATGGGCTTTGGTATGTTTTTTGTTGATGGTTAAATTAAATGTATGAAAATTTCACAAAAATAGGTTTTCATTGCATATATTTTGAAACCATGTTGTGTTAACAAGTACGAGGCTGTGGTACCCTAGTGATTATGGTTGGGGGACTCTCAGCTGGCTTTGTTTTTATCGAGCAGTGGGTTCGTATCGTTGCAATAAAAGGCCCACCATATAGTGAAGCTGATGTACTTTAAATCTGGTCAAGGCCTCAAGCCAATTCCCATTAGTGTAGAAGTTTGGTAAGGGAGGTGCTTGCTCAGATGTAGCCCTTGAAACTTAAATTAAAATTGCATCAAATCATTGGAACAAATACATCAAAGATTATATTTGATATTTATCTAAATGTTAGCTTAGCTATAAAATTTCAAATTTTAAGTTTCTAATATTATGAGGACCATTTAAATAACAAGTTGTAAATTCTAGGCTTGTAGATTGAATTTTAAATTTTTCTTGTGATGGGCAAGTAATTTGAAGTTATAATTTTTTAAAGTGGTAATGTTCATTTGTGAAATACCTGAACATTGTTTATAAAATATGTACTGGATGATTATAAAATTAGTATTATTTGAAGCAGTCTGTAGCTCGAAGGAATTATACAAATGAAACTAAAATCAGTACATTTTCTTTTAGAGAAAGGGGAAGAAGGATGGAATAATAAAGCCTTCCAAAAATACTGCTTATTTTTTATATCCTGTGAAATGTTGCAAGAACTGTTGAACTGCTTACCCAGTATGGGGTGGAGTTTCTTGTTTAAAGAGCATCTCAGAAAGACTGTCTTTGCTACAGTTGAGGTTCTACAAATGTTTTTGCAACATGTGATGCAGGTTTTGTTGTGCATAACCGAACATGTTGCAGGTCCTCATGAATGTAGCTCTTAAAAAATAAGGACCAAGAATGAAGCATGCTATAAAGCTATATCATGATGAGATCATCACCATAAGATTTGGAAAATGGTGGGGTCCGTCTTGAATAACATTTGTTGGCTCTAAAGCCTATATTATAGTTCTGTGCATTAGCTGTTTAATTCAAATGAAGTGGACTTCATCTTCCTATAAAATCTTCCATGGGAAGGCATCCATTTGCGTTAATGTTAGAACCAAATCCAATCTATTTTGCGTCATCTGGTAACAATATTGCTGATGACTAATTTTACATGAATAAAATTGAGTTATCTTTCTGATGATTTTTCGAAGTGTAGCATATGGAATACCCAACGCCAAAGTAACTCCACATGCTCTAGTAATCTGCTTGATCCAGTCTGCCTGAATTTTTTTACAGTTCTCATTGAACTCTGTGTCAAATGATCTTTAAGCATGCCTTTGGTGTAGAATAGTTTTAAAATCAAAGCATAATCTGGCAGAAATGACTGCTTCATGACATTGCTATTTATTGATTACTATGGCGTTTGTACAGGCAGCATTTGTTGGAGATTGTTGCTATTAAATTTTATTTCATTCCATTCTTGTCCCTTCTCAAATAGTGTACAGATTTTTGTTTCATTCAGATTATTCTTTCAAGCTACAGACAGTTCCAAATGATACATTTTACAATCACCCGGTAAGTTTAAGTAATGACTTAATAGAGAAAAAAAATTATTAGACACTAAAAATTACTAGAGAAAAAAATCTAATCAAATAGCAATTTAGTCTTTAAGATCAACTAAACTGTAATTGTAAGAAAATGTTATTGTACTTTATAATGTATATCTCCTCTAATTATTATTTTTTTCTTCTCCTTACAGGTCTGTTCGATTAAAAGTACCTGTATTTTTTTATTTTTATGAAAAATAAAAAAGTTTTAAAGTTACAAATTTGTACCATTCTTTTCTGTACCATCAATAACACATTATAGACTTGTTATTGTATTTAATTGGAGTCTTGAGTAAAAATATATATTGACCAATTTAAGTGTTGCAATTGGTCCATTGTAATATTGTAACTGTCCATTTTACTTAAGTCTCTGTTGTTGTATAACAGGTATTTAAATGTAATGCATGTACACTTATGATATGGGTTTGAGGATTAGAAGAGAACCTTCAACACATAGCATCTTTGAATACTGTTTCACTAATACATTTTAAGAATTTGATACATCTCTGGAATAAAGAATGTTCAGGGATAAAGATCTTGTTATAAATTTTATTTTCGTAACTGTTTTCCTGTTTTGATTTGAAGGTAAGCTTAACTTAAGGGTAGGTATGAGCATCATGACCCTGAGGCACCCTAGTTATCTTTTTCTTTTCTATAGGATTTATTGTCTTTGGTAAACACGGGTGACAAGCCCTCAAGATACTCTAATGATCCTTCTCTATATTCAGTCCTTGTCAATTCTTATTCTTTCCTGTTTTTCCAAACTTCTAGATCATAGTTAACCTTAAGTGCAGCATAGCCATATGGAGCTCTTGCTCCATTAAACTCCATAACGTTCACTAATTTGAAGATAATGTGCTATCTTCATTCATATATACTTTGAATGAAAACTACTTTAATAAATCTGTCTCAATTAAACTCCCTTTTTTGATACTTTTAATTTTTGTATAACATTGATTTTTAAGATTGTAACTGTGGTATAATGTGCTTTACCTGTATTCTAACCCAACTGTTTCCACCTAGTTAATACACAAAGCAAACTTTTTCTGAAGAAACATGCATGCTTAGATTAAAGAATATATTGTATTTCTCTAAGATTGAATTGAAAGGATTATGACTGCTCTCATTGTTCAATAGAAAAATCAGAAAGTTAGCTTTGAAAAAAAAAGTGTTCTTGGAATTAGATCACATAGATAGTGGCTTGCTATGGAGTAGGTGCTCATGTATTTTTTAATGTTTCATTGTTTAATCAATTCATTTTTGAAGAGAACAATTAGATCAAAGTCTTATCAAGGCAGGAGTAAGAGAGTGGTTCCGATCAAAATTTTTTAAAAAATATCTTTTCTGAAATGCTACTTGATTGAAATAAAAATATTTTTCTATATATACACATTTCTTTTCCAATATGTATGAGTTTTCCCAATGTATTGAGTTTTTTCAAATTCCTGTTTGATAAATGGAAGTCAGGGTACAATCCTATTTTAGTTGGTTTTTCAAACTCGGTCTGGGAAGCTTGGAAAAGATGGTGTTGTGTATCAGAACACAAATATTGGAAAGAGTTGAGCGGGTTTTTCAAACTGGATTTGCAAATCAGACGAAAATTTTAAAGTACATTCCCTCGCCTCTTTCAAACTCGAACTAGCAGCCTTTGAGAGAACTTGTACTCGGGAGAAAATACAGTGAATTATGAAACACTGAAACATAAATCAACTAGCAGAAGATATCCAATAACAGAAGTGAAATAAAAATCCACCAGAGAATTTTAAACATGCAAAACGGAAGCACTAATATTACATGAACCACTCAAGCACAGTATTAGTGAAACACTATAGAACTCAACTAGTTTAGAAATGCAGTAATGGACAGTTCAGAATGTTCTAGAAACTGAGAAGTCTAAGCTTACCAACGAAAGTGCCAAAAATCATAACCTCTAAACTGTTAAAAGAGTTCAACGAACCCCCGCCCCAAATATTGAAAAATATAAATTTATGGTTTTGAAATAGAGGCACAAAAATCCGTTATTGACTAAACAAATTACATAACAAAGAACTACTTTCCATGATTGGCTAAAAACATAATATCCAGGCACAGTTGTATTATGATGTAAATAGGTTGCCAAAAGTTGATACTGCAAAAGGTGTTAGAAAGCAGTTAATTTATTTGAAATATTACTGGATAAAAATTTTCAATCTTTGGATGTGATATAGATGATGTTGATCTACATTTTGCTGCAAGATATTGGTTTATTATAAACAAGTTACAATATTAGTATTTTCAATTTAAAGTTTTCTTGTGACTATGTATGCATTCTAATTTTCAGTTATAAATTGAATGAATTTTGATGATATTCATAAATGTCATAGATTAAATGTTGTATAAATGTTACATATATCTTAAAACTTAAGCAGTTGAGTTATGACTACTTTTGAAGTTTTTTTGAAAAAGCAAGTTCACAAGTTTTTGTATTTTACTGGGTGTGTATCATTCGTGTAAATGGCTTTGTTATGAGCTAACAGTAAGAAAAACGTTTTGGGTTTTCAGCGATTCAACAAAATGTTTTTAATCAATTAATATTATAATTGCAAGGTTAGAGGAATTTTTCCTGAATCATAATTGAAAGTCTATATGCGAATTAGTGATGAAATGCTAATACTTTTATGAAAGAAATAGCACGGTTTCAGTATTGAACAATTTTCTTCCTGCAAATTTAACCCGGTATACCCTAGCGATCCTTCTCTATTTTCGACCCTCCTTCTTGTCAATCACTTTTATCTTTTTTTTCAACTTCACGTCTAGACCACAGTTTAATCTTGTTTGGCGCAGCATAGCCATATCTTCTTGCGCCAATAAACTTTACATTCACTCACTCCTGCAAATTTAAACAGGCATTTTGACTACTACTATTTTATGAAAGAATGTCCAGGAAATAAATTCCACTGACCTGAGTAAAATTTTATTTGTAGAGAAATCTTTAGTACATGGGATCATTGTTGTCCTACACACTCAGTCAAAATGTGCATGAGGAAAAAAATGAGAATCTTTACATGAAAGAATTTTTGAAAACATTTGAATAATTAATATAGTTTCATAGTACAGGAATGCAATTCCTGTTATTTCAAAAACTTTCTCCCATAAATCTTTTTATAAGTTTTAATATCTTTGGCTGTTGAAAATTTTCTGTTGCTTTCATTTACAAATAAAGACAGCAACATTTTTAAAATTTTTTTGTTGGAGTGGAAATGTATTGGTAAAATTGTCTTTTACTTCAATAATATGTATTGATACTCATGTTTATCTGTTTTATTGTGATAAAAACAATATTACAGTTAATACAGTGATTTTGCGATATTAACAATATATCGCCATGTCTGTTTTCGCCAAGTAAAATAACTTTAATATCTTCTAAATGTGGTGTTAATAAATCAACATTAGGAATATGAATAAAATATTACAAATTTTAATGCTGTTTCAATTTTATTGAATGGGAAATGAAGCTAGTCTTCCCCCCCCCTTTTTTTAGTGCAGAATGTGCACACAAAATATTGTTTCAATATTAAATTCTTTGTTGGAACACATAAATATAATTTGAGTGGTGTAAAATTGAATTTTGGTTCACAATTGTCTTATAAATTTTGTTTTAGGAAATATCCGACATTCTAACAATGTTAATTTGTTCTCTAAAACATCAATTGGACAATAAATTGTCATTAAATCACAGTGGCAGCGAGTCTAGTGGTCATGGTAGCAGGCTCGCAACGAACAGCCTCGTATTGCTTCTGATGCGATGTTAATAAAAAATTAAACTAGCAGATTCAACGTCCGTCGATTTTCGTTCAGTCGTGGGTTCGATCTTTGGCCGCCCAAAGACCCGCCGGGGTTGCTGCATGTTAAATCTGTTGTTGGCTTGGTGTGGAAGTTAGGAAATGGGGTGTCAGTTCGGATGTCCACCTCGTCACTTGACATAGGTTCAAAATTACGAGGTCCGTCGCCAATAGCCCTGGTGTAGCTTCTAGTGCGACGTTAATAATAATAAAAAATCTTATACTATTAAATAATTTCTCAATTTTAAGGTGTTTCTTACTGAAAACTCGTGATGTCCAAAAAATGTGGTCTGCGAGTACATGAGTTATAGGTTTTTTTGCCCAATACATTCGAATTCTGGGAAATTTTAAATTGGACATAATTACAGTGATCACTAATTATGTTTCATTTCATTTTCTGATATACAGATTCTTTTCTGTATCCTTTAACTATCTACATTTGGTGAATTCAGTTAGCAATTAAAGAATATCATTCCGAGCTGAAATGTATGCCATAATTATAGTTTCAAATCGAGTGATTTTGATAGCCATTGACCCAATGTCTCCTACTGGCGACACTGAAATAACAGCGTTCTAAATCGGAAGTGGGAAGATTTGAGTGAGAAATTAATAATGTTGTATATAAACAAAAAGTTTAAGGAATTCAACAGTGTGTTTAATAATTTATTATGCAAATTTAAAAAAATATGAACTCTTAGCGATGCGCATGCTTGTATTTTCTTGCTCTCGGAAAACACCATTTTCATTTTACCATAAATAAGCTACGAATTCTAAATTTTCACTAAAAATAATTTTTTTTTCAGAACTACCATCTATTAACAAGAAAATTAACTAATTCTGGGTATCAAAGACGCCTTTTATTTAACTTGGCGGTATTTTTTGAAAGTGTTGTTTAGTATCTCCTATAGACGACGCTGGGACTAAGGAGGATAGAGCTCTTACGAATGTTTTTTTTTTTTTTTAACACATACCATAACCGGTATTTTGACCGGTTATGAACTTTTGCATTGAAAATGCGCATATCATCTTAATGCTTTTGCACATTTGACTTCATGACTTTTCTGTAAATTATATAAAGTTAATATTGTATTATATTTTTTATATTTGTATTTTGTTTATTTGAGTAATACTTGTCGTATACCGTTAGCTACCGCAACCGGTCAATTAATTGCTAGGAGAACAATTTATTGCTTTATAAGGTTATTGAATCAAAAATTATGATGTACATGTGTGTTCAATGTATTGTATGTAGTTCATTTTCATTAAAACTAAATATGGTGTAGACATGACCGATCAAATGGCAAGGAAATAAACCACAAAATCTTAGTCTTGCGAATGGCCACTTCAAGTATTTTTCAATACCCTCGATTTAGCTGGCATAAATGCCCAGATTTTGTACTAGCAAACGACAGTAGAAAATATCTCGAGACAAGATTTTTTACTCCTGTTATTTGTAGAACTTGAGGCCGATTTTCGAGAAGCTCGTGAACAACCAAAAGAAAGAATAAATACAAAACAATCGTAGTCTAAATCTACTACAGATTCTTATCGACGTCAGACGTGCCAAATATGATATTGTAATGAAAATAAAAACATTAAAATTTGTTCTAAATGTGAAAAATATGTTTGTGAAAAATGTACATTAGAGACACCCTATGTAAGTAAAAAATGTGATGAGCAATTAATTAAAAAATTTTATCCTTTGGGTTTGTAATAGAAATTGATACTATACAATATTGTTTAATTATAATGAAGTTAATTTGTTTATTTCCTTCCTAACATCCATATTTCATACATTCAATCAGGAAACACGAAGTCCGGTCATTTGACCGGCTGTGGTAGAAATAGATATGTATTAAGTGTTGGTATGTAAAGTGTTAATGGAAGCAACACGTTGGCTATTGGCGATGGACCTCACAATTCTGAATCATGGTCTAGTGATGAGGGCGACACCTGAGCTAGCAGCCCTCTCCTAACTTCCACACCACACAAACAATGAGGACTTTGAGCCACGACAGATATAATGTGCATCAGCCCCGTGGATTCGAACCTTGATGCCAATAAAGACCCACCCTGTAGCCGGGGCTGATGCACGTCAAATCTATCGAGGCTCCAATCCTTCCTATTGACCTGACGAACTATATGGTACCAGAATTTGAAGAATATATTTTGTTGAATAGCAGGATTTTCAATATCAAGCACAGGGACGTCTTAAGACCCTGGGTCCTCATCAAAAAATAGGCCCCACCTGCGAACCTTTAATCTAACTTGGTGTATATGCATGTACAGATTTATAAAAACAATCCACAGTAAAATGAAGTTTTATGTAAATATTTGTTTTCTACATTTTAAATTTGTAAAATCATTAATTCGGTCTTCAAAATCAATTGTTAATAATATTTCATTTTCACTACTCATTAAGCTTAAATTATTCAAACGTGATTGAGTCATACAATTTCTCAATTCATTTTTGACAGGTTTTTAGTTTTGAAATTGAACGCTCACCACTCGCGTTTGTAATAATCATTGATAAGAAAATTCTCATTATTATTTCAATATTGAGAAACACAGTGAATAGTTTTTCATTATACTTGTATGTAAAGAATGTGTTGATACCAATTCCAGTCCCCTCATCCAACATTGTTCTTCATCTCCATTGGTAGAATTGAGGCCGCGGTAGCCTAAGCACGCGGCTGATCCACGTAAAATCTGTCGGGGCCCAAAATCCTCCCTTGGCGTGGTGTGGAAGTTAGAAGAGGGAGATGCCAGCTCAAGGTGTTGTTCTCGTCACTTGACTGAGGTACAAAATTACGAGGTCCATCGCCAATACAGCCCTCTTGTTGCTTCTAGTGCGACGTTAATAAAAACTAATCTATTAGTAGAATTATATTTTTTATTAATCTTTCTTTTTCCATTTCTTCTCTTTGCTTTTTCTTCAGCTTTTCGACATGGATTATCATGTATGACTTGGAATGCTTACATTCTAAGTTCAGTTCCTCCCCATTGATATCTTAATCGTAAAATTTTGATATTTTCTCGCATGCTATTTTAATATCTATCTCATCCAAATTAGAAATATTTTGCAAAAATCCCAAACATTTCAAAAAGCTTCTCGTTTTTTTTTACTACGCGTTTGTATATTGTAAGTTAGTGAGTCGATTATTGCTAAAAAGGTTTCTCTCTATTTTAAATTTCTGGCTGTGGCAGTTTTCAAACGTTGTGTAGGGGTCTCTATTTCCTTCAAGGAAAATTACCCTAACACGGGGTTGTCTTGCACGCTTGTGAACACTGATACTCCTTTATAAAGGACACTTCCTTGATTTATACTCATAATAGTCAAAAGAGTCTCTTTTGGTTTTTATATATAACATTAACGATTTTAATCGTTTTAAACCTTTCGAGAAATCCATATTTTTACTCTGGAGAAATAGATTTACTTTTTCAATATGAGTCAAAAAGTCAATCCAAAGGATAGTTTTAAAAAATGTAGCTTCTCTAATTCATTCATCTTAATTTTTTGCAGAAAGTCCAGTATCCACTGCCTGTAATTTATCATTAATTAAGCATCTATGCTCATGAAAATATTTAAAAATACTTGCAAACACTTTTAAAAAAATCGAAAACCAGAGAAACATTTTTTTTTTTTTGCTCTTTCCGATTCATTTTTATACCCTAGATGTAAATAGAAAAATACGAAATTCCATAAGATTAACATTACACTCGGGATTTCTTGGTGTCGTGTCGACGGTAGCCTTAAAGATTTTATGCTAATACAAACTAGAGTACCTATTTTCCACATGAGAGAAGTTTTAAAATAAAATGATCAGTTATTAAAAAATAAATGACCAGTTATAATTTAGAATCCACTTTTAAACCTGTACGAGATGATGTACAGAACAATTATGAATAATTTAGTAAATGATGGCTCCCTTTTTTTTATTTATATCCTAAAAGTAATTAAGAGGTTTTTTAAACTAACACACTCACATTTTGGGGACGAGTTATTCGAAAAAGAATTGTTATTTTGCTACAAAGAATAAATAAATAAATACACTGTTCTAAAAATCATTATGCCTTATCTCACATAATATGCACATAACTATGTGTAAAATTTCGCTTTTTTTTGTTTTTGTTTTTTGTACTTTTCAAGAGAAAAAAAAAAAGAAAACTCGCTCACAAGTTTATAAATAAAAAATGTATAAAATTAAAGCATTTTTAATGAATTTTAATTTTCTGTAGGAATATCTGATTAACTGATTAAACAAACACGCACAAATAGAACATTTCTAGTGAGGATTCTTATACCTTAAAAATCTCTTATTTTGTACCGAAAATTTCTCCACTTTATAAATATTTACTCTTAAAACATAAATTGTTTTTCGGGCATTTATTTACCTAATTACCAAATCGTACTGGTAGGATTCTTGTTATATGATTGTTTTTCTACATTTATATTACATAAATACAAACAGTAGTAATGTAATATATTCGTTTTATACATGTTCTTTTTTTTTTATTTGGGTTTCAATAATAATAAAAAAGAACAGTCATTTGAATTTTTAAACGAGTAAAATAACGCTTTCCATATCAGAATCAAATAAAAATACTTCTCTGAATGGCAATCGGGAATTTTTTTGGAAGATCATAGTGCATTCAGAATGAAGGAAGCGCGCAATTATGCATATTAATCATTATAAAAATATTATGAAGAGTCTATTAAAATACTTATATATAATTTTATAAACAGTTAAGAGATTATTTCATGTTGTTCGGAGGGAGAGAGAAAAAAGTTTACAAAAAAAATAGCAGAATTTTTTTAAAACAGTATACTATTTTTATCTATTATTCTTATTACAGTATACTATTACTCTGTCAATAAAAAAAAAAGCAAATACAATAACATATTATTTTACTTTTTTAATGAGTTATAAATATTTGCATATTATCATAAATCTCAAATACAATTCAAAAATAAAAACAGAATTACCTTTTGCTGTTGTAAAGAAATTAAATTTGAAGGAAAGAATTGCTGATTCAGAACTGTAGGCCACTTATTTCTTCGAAAAAGTGTAATTTCCTTCAGGGTCATTTCAACCCTCTTTTTATTAGCCCTGACGCCTGTTATAAAATGGGGAATTTGTTTTATCACTTCTATTGGGGGCTTAAGTGTATCTCTTGTCCATTCATGAGCGATCCTTAACTCATGTGTACAAATAAATAAAAGGACGCTGGAAGGAGTGTCTGTTATGTCTGTGACTGTCCTTCCTACAGCAGCATTTTTATCAATAAATTGGACATATCTCGCTTTAGAAATAAAACTAATATTTTCGCTGATTCTCAGCAAACGTCGTAAATAGAAGTATTTGATATAGAAGTAACCGTTTTCAACCAGTCATGTCCGGGAATAACATTTGACGATTAAAATTTTTCTGATCATGATCTTATTGAGGACGAGTAGAGAACGAGACGAGCCTCCGCACAAAGGCGAGACCCTGGGCCCGGGCCCAGTTGGCCCATGCCTTAAGACGTCCCAGATCATGGATGCTATTGTAAAAATTTGGAGTGTTTAGTTGAAAACATTGTTTAATAATAGGAAGAGTTCAATTTCTTTTTGGGTATTATTAATTGAAACAATTGTAGTTCTATAGCAAAGAACAAACAAATGTATAAAAATAACTATCTCCAAAAAACGACGTTCTGTTTTAAAGAACAAAGTAAAAAATATGATCTTCAAAAAATCAAGTGAATTCAGATAGTCAGAAGCAAAAAAAGACTGTGTCGTTATTTGCGCAGTGAAGACTAAAATCTGCCTTATCGGTCAGATTAATAAGGTGTTTTTTTAGCGAATTTTTTGCTCCCGTTGGCGTGGTGTGGAAGTTAAGAGAGGGGGTGCCAGGTCAAGTGTCGTCCTCATCACTTGATCGTGGATCAAAATTACGTGGTCCGTCGCCAGTAGCTCTCGTGTTGCTTCTAGTGTGACGTTAATAAAAACAAACTAAATTAACGAATTTTTAAGAAACCCGAATTTAGGAAAAATCGCATCGAGAAGTACATCATTAGTAAGGTGATCAATTTTTTTACAATGAAAAGAAGGACGAAAAAATTTCAGTGTAAATAAATCAAACATTTTATTATTTCAAACAAATATACACTAATTATGCTTGCATCTCTTTTAATTATTTAATTAAACGAGTATTTTCCCATTGAAGGAATGTTTTTTGTCAATATATCATTGTCTAACAATGTATAGGAAATTTCGAAGCAAGAAATATCCTTTATATAGAATTTTATAGTAAGTGCTGCAGGTAGAATATCAACATTTAATCTTGATTTCTGCTGCATTAGTTCCAGGGCATCACAGCGTAAATTCAACAAGAATAACTAAATTTTCATATAACTAGAATGTGTTTATTTTTGAAATGGTTAAATATTCCCATCCATCTTTTATCAATAACATGTTGATTTTCCCATAGTTCTGATTTATCATAATTCAAATATAAATTCAGTCTTCTAATTTCTTCAAACAGACAATTGTCATCGATTTTAATATCAGGCATTCCTTTCGATAAAAACTCAACACAATTTTCAATATCTGCCCAATTTACTTGCGATGAAGTCAAAAACACCCATTAGAAACTTAATTCCTGTGATATTTATTTCAGACCATTTTTCGACATATTGGAAAGAAGTTTGGTAAACATTCTGCATTCCTTTGGTACACTTTTCCATTATAATCGGATTTAATTCCTCTAAGTTTGATACTTTTCTTTTTTTATTATTAAAGGAATAAATTTTTCTTTAAATCGTCATTTAAATTGAAGGACAAAATCGTTCAAAATAAGACACACTTCTGTAGCTGAAATATGTTCACCTTCAATCTTTTGAATCGTTTCGTGGAAAATAGATGCCTGATTATGTACAAGATGCATTAATGCATATTAATTAATATCTCCGATAACTCATATTTGAAAAAAGTTTCAAGAATTTTTGGACATTTATTTGAACTGAAATAAAAATGAATGGAGAGGCTCAAATAATTGTAAAAAACGCTCTATAGCTGATATTAGAGCGAGTCCCATCTAACTTTTGAATATCTTAAAAGTTTTTTTTGTATTCAACATTTGCGTAACAGATGGGCGCGGCAATTCTGAATAGAGATGTAAACAGATTAGTTTTAAAATATCGAAAAGGAGGATACTTTCCGAGGAAGAACAGAACCTACAAAAGGAGGATGATTGGTCACCTTATCATTATTGTCTATATTTCCAACGTACTAAATTTCATGCTCTGCACCTTTCCATTGATGTCGCGCGTCCAAAGACATAGATGAATTCTTCCTTTTATCAATATACATAGATTTAGTTTGGAACAATAACTAATGTAGCTCCATAGTTTTTAACTGATTGCAAAAAATCAAGTTGAATTAAAATTCACACCTTTTGAGAAGATGAAGTTTGGGAAAAAATGTGTTGCATCTCCTAGGGGAAAAAAAAAAAAGGATTTTTTGAAAAATATATCACCAAAAATAGATCTAAAATTATTTTTTGCCAAAATATTCTCTCGTCTTTTTCCATACCTCAGCGAAGCACCTTAAAAATTTGGAATGATACTTTCAATGGCGTGGATTTGTGTAACAAACAAGTAAACAAACTTTCAAATTTGCGTTTAAGATAATCTCGTTATTCAATATACAATGTGTGTGTTGATTTGATTTTATGATTTACATTATACAATAGTTTGTTTTACTTGTATAAATTTCTGTAAGTCATAATTTCGCAAATTTTTGATATGATTGCCCAATTTTTGCCGAGCAATACAAGGTGTGGATATTAAATAACGGGACTGTGTGACGTTGCTACAAAAGTGCGCATGCGTCAAACGCCTGCGACCGACATCTGTCGTGAAGCCTTCTCTTTCGAATGCGGTACCTCTCGCTTCTGTAAATAAATCCGTATCGCCTTAACCTTCATTCGCATTAGTGTTATTTTTTTTATTTCGCCGGGAAAACGATAAGCGAAACAATAGAGAAACGATTTATTGTGAAATTTCACGTGAAACTTGGAAAAACCGCTACTGAAACTTAGTTTACTAGAAGAAGTAAACGGCAATGAATGTTTATTGCGTGCATGTGTTTTTGAGTGGATTAAGTGTTTTCAAGATGGCCGAGTAGACATTGAAGATGATTCACGTCCGAGTTGCCCTTTCATGTCAAAAACGGGCGACAATGTCGAAAAAAATCGGAAATCTGGTTCTATCTGACCGTCGATTAAGTATTAGCGCGATTGCTGAGAGTGTAGGAATTGACAAAGAATTCGTATGGCAAATTTTACATAACAGTTTTAACATGCAAAAAGTATATGACAAAATAGTACCTGAAATTCTATTGTGCGAACAAAAAGCTCATAAAAATGCTTGTACTGACTCTCCGAATGCCATTGAATATGACCCAAACTTATTGGAAAGGATAATAACGTGTGACGAATTGTAGTTTTTTTTACTTATGATCCTGAAACGAAGCATCAATACATGTACTGGAAGAGCCCATCTTCACCGAGGGGCGAAAAAAACTCGAATGAGCGAATCATAATTCAAAGTAATAAGGTTCTTTTTTCCCCCTCAATGTTCATAGGATTGTGTTCCTTCACTTTCTTGCTGAACTCTGTGAAAGAATAAGGAAAAAAATTACCCGAATTATGGAAGGACAAGTCATTCTACATTGTCTGTCAAGAGGTTTCTAGGCAAGTACAGAATGTCAGTGTTGGACCATCCGCCTTATTCGCCGGATCTTGCGCCATACAACTTCTATCTATTTCCTTTAAAGAAAGCTGCATTAAATGGAATTAGATTTAAGTCTGTTGAAGCTGTGAAAGAGAAAGCTGCACGCGCGCGTTTCCTGAAGGAGCTGATAGAAGATGACTTACAGCACTGTTTCGAACAATGGAAGATTCTCATAGGGCGATGTAGAGATAAAGGAGGGGTGTATATTTTAGGTGATAATAAGTAAATATGTGTATGAAATCAAAATAAAACATTTTGCAGCGTCAGTCTCGTTATTTAATTGCCACACCTTATATATTCATCTCCCCATAAAAAAGGTTATCTTATTTTTGTTGAATAAATTGTGTGAGACTGAACATACTTGGGAATTATAAAAAATTTTGCTTATGCTACATGCTATGATATACTTCTTTCCAATAGCTGAGCACATAATTGTAAAAACGAAAACGCTAAGTGCTTAAGTAAAGTTTTGATTAACACAAAATTGCACGTGAAGTTTATGCATTATAAAAAACAAAAATTATGTTTAAAGATGAATCCCCCCCCCCCCCCGTAAGTTATGCGACGACGTCACGTTTGAGTCATTAACAAAATGTTTAAAGTCAGAAGCAAATAAAACTTCCATTTATAAGTG
>BMAW01098605.1:393139-433054 GCA_019974015.1 Nephila pilipes | reverse complement strand
CCCCCCCCCCCCCCGAGACCTTCAACTCTGACTTTATAGCAGTTGTTCATATCTAGTTGAGGGTCATGAGTTAAAAAATTGTAGTCAATGTTATTAACCTATGAAGTTGTTCTATAGGTGCAATTATCTGAGAAAATTCGAATTTCCTGCAATGTAATCTTCGGCTGCCGAGTTGCCATAGAAATCACTCAATATCACAAAATTTATGAATTTTTCTTGCAACTATTCATTTGCCTTCTGTGTGAAAACAATATGTAGAAATGTTTATTACAATATATAGATAGTACAGAAAAAATTGGGGTGGGCGGTGGAAACCGCTAACCATAGCTTTATAATAAATATCTAATTTAGTTTGTTAATTTAAATTTTTTCCATTGCTTTTGTAGGATTTAGATATGATTTGACAATATGTTTGTTTTAACTTTGTAATTATAGTATCTTTCACTAGATTTAATCTTACTTTTAAATTTGGTTATTTTATTCTCGTTATGTTTTTGTAATGTATTGTTAATTTATAGTATATGGTTTTTTTTATATATTTGAACATAAATAATAATATATATATATATCTTTTGTTTAAAGTATAGGAGTTTAATTACATATTAATATCAACTTATGTATATATATATATATATATGTGTGTGTGTGTGTGTGTGCGCGTGTGTGTGTGTGTAATCTTCCGTCTAATTCATTTTTACTTACCAAAAGCAAAGATGTCTTAATTAGAAGCAAAAGGATGGTTTAAAAGAAAAGAAAAGTTGTTTTAGATGATTGCTATATTGATTTAAACTATTGGCTTAACAGAAATAGAAAAGGAAATGGCGTAACCATTCGTTACTACAGATTTGATTAATCTGATAATGTTTGGTCAATATACGGTTTTTTTTTTCGAAATCGAAATTAAAGCCATATTAATTGAGACTAATCTGCATACTGGAAAGATTACCTTCATTTTTTTTTATTCTGAATCACTGGTAAAAGTGGTAACATTTTGCAAAGAAGAATTTTATCGCTCTCTCGTTTCACCGTTAAGAGTTGAAACTTAGTGAGGGGAGGGTCATTTTTTTTAATTGTAGCGTGTTTCGTCCTCCCATGGTTAGAAGTGGGGAGAGGAAGATTTTAGGATAATTGGGACATTTGAAATAATTTGGTGAAAAGTGAATCACTTCAATCGCAACTTTATGTATCTGTAATTTTTTTTTTTTTAAAGTTTAGTTTTATGATTAGGAGAGTATCTCTCTAAATAATGGCCTCTTCTCAAAAAATTTGGAATGACATGGAAAGACTTCACCTATAACATTGATAATAATTTTGTGAAGTGCAATTTTTATTTTTCTATATCTGATTTAGGGCAGGCGGCTTATCTTTGTGCAAAAAGATTGTCAAAACTCTCTGCGGAAGTATGGAGATAACTGTGCCTGTGTGAAACCAGAACATACTTTACCTACTAAGTTATTTTTTTTACCTGAAAGACTTTAATTTATTATATACTGTTACTCTTAAAATTCTGGTTCTCCTGTGGATGTATTAAAGTGAAAACTGCCCAATGTGGAGGGAAAAAGCAAATGACACTTTATTCACTTTTATTAAAGAAATGACGAACTATGGGTAGTAAATTGTAAAATAAATTAGCGGACACAATGATATACGAATACAAAACAGAAAAACAGTAATATCACTTTCAATAACATTCAACTCAGCAGCTTAAAATTTCCAACCGCCGATTCGCACTCTATAGTCAGTATCTGCACTTAAAGGGCAGACTTCTGCAGATCCATGAGACTCCCGGTCAGACTCAGGCTGCTTCCCGTAAGATTCCCTGTGACTTTTGGTTCCATGTATTTAAAACTGATCCTGTCAGGTGTAAAGCCACAGAGAAAATTTGGGAGAATCCATGAAATCCTCCCAATGCAGACATTGTGGATAAATTCAACCATTTCTAGAACCTTCATTTACACCAAAATGGTCACTGATGTCGGGGACTACTGCATAACTCTTCCTAGGTGTCCGACGAAATATCAAAAATGTCTTATTACCTCTTTAGCAGGGAAGCATTATTGAAGACTCATAACATTCTAGACTCCTCTTCTTCAGCACTGATGGGACGTCAGCTCCAAAGAGGGAAGCATACATAAAACTAATCAGCTGCCTGGTGTGGAGCCAACTCCATTAATGCACCGACTTTTAGCTTGGCATTGGGGTGACCTCTGAACTTAGAGCATTTCATCGTTTAGTTGATAACAATATAGGCTTCTTCTACTTCTTTGTTGCGTCTAAGTCTCCCTCCTCAACGTTTCATTTTCATTCGTTTGAAGAAGCGCATCTGCTCACTTGAAAGCGTGCAGTCTGCTTTCCGAACGGGCCCTCTAAACCACCTGTATATTTATCTGAGAGGAAGGCGCATCATTCAGTTGTCCAAAGAACAAATGCTATAGGGCAACTGCAGCTTTTGATCATAGCGTATCTCCGCTGGAACCCATCCAGCACCTCATACATATAAACTTGGGTATCAAAATCAGCTTAGTTATCTATGATCTGGTGAACCATCTGAGAGGACAAACAAGTATTTTGTAATTTCTTCCAATTACCTTTGGTCATGATCAGCAGTTCTAATTCTAATGAGAGGAAAATTCATCACCAAAGGTGCATTCTTTTTGTGTTTCATCTTGGCCATTCACAGTATTCCTTCTCTGTCGAAGAAGTTAAGAAGCATCTTTTGGGCCCGATTGAACCACATCCAAACTTCTCAATACCACATTCTTATGCTGATCTTGTTCCTTTTGTGCATCATTAAAAACACATTCAACAGATCTACATTGATGACTCATTCTGTCCAGCTACCTGTAGAATTAGAGGCTAGTTACTCAGAATCATTGAAGTAAGCTCCCATGACTGACGACATCAAATGGCCATTTCTGGAGACTTCAATCTTTGAATTCCCTTACCTCTTCGATCTTCATTTGAACTTCTTCCTTTATTTCATTAATCATTCCCTTTCTATACAATTTGTATTTGACGTTGTGGCCTTTGGCATCACTACTCCTTCAACTTGAGCCTTTAAATTTCACTCTGCTTCTTTTAAAACAGCTTCCCCATTCCTTCTCCTCTAGTGGATCTTCCTTATCTTCTCCAATTTCTTTCAACCTTTGTTTGAAGAATTTTTTCATTTCTTTACCTGTTCCCACTGCTTATTAGTTTCTTGATATCATATTTCACATCTTTAACTGTGTTCACAGGTTCTAAATTGTTTCTCTTCCATGGTTCTGAACACTGTTATGAAATTTTTTTTGTCCCAGAATGTACAGTGAAAAGTTCAACTAAGAGAATAAAGGTACAATCGCGATTCATAATATTGAGGATAAGGATGCACAGAAGTAAAAAATTATTATCTGATTAGCGACAAACAGTTACAAAGCAGAAGGTCAATAATAGCACTTTAATAATGTTTTGCTCAGCAGCCTGACAAAGGATCCAAAGTCAGTTCTGCCCTTCAAGGGCAAATTCCAAAATATTCGAATAATCTTCGACAAATCTGTGATTGTTTCACTGCAGAATTTCCAGACCTCTTATTTCCGCGTGTATTTATATTTTCACCCAGTTGTTACGCTGTCACAGGAAACATTCATAAAGATTTACTTTCAACTGCTTCTTTCCCAATGCAGATATCGGGAATTTGAGCTTTTGAGAACCTTCATTTTGCTCTCTGGCAAGATTGTCGAAAAATGATTTTCAATAAATTGTCGTCATGGTCGGGGATCATTATGTAATTTTTCTTTTTTTCCTATCCAACGAAAATATATCTGGTAATGTCTCATTGCCCTTTGAGACATTCACTGATACATTTCTGTCAAAAAATCTATAAATGTTGCGATGATTGTCACTTAGTCGTAGCATTACTTATAGAAATGTCAAATTCCTTTGTGTACAATGATGGTATAATGGTTTCATAAGGTTTTATCGGAGTTTCAATAATTCACGTATTTTTTTACCTTTTATTTTCATCCTTTAATAGAGATGAAAAGTTGTACCTCAACTTGAGGTCTGTAGAAGTATTTGTATTGTAAAAAACAGCTCATTTTTTTTTATAGATACAAATTTGAAAAAAATTTAGCATCAAAAGTGACCACAATTTAAGCAAACACTATAGATATTCCATTTTTTCAGCTATGAATGAATGCGATATAAATTAATAGTAATAATTAGATTTATAATTAAAATACTGGACTGTACTAAATTTTTTTTTTTCTAGATGAACAATTACCCCCTGATATGAGCCAAATAATTTTTTTTATGTTTTAAATAAATTTTTATATTATTTTAAATTTTTGCTGTGAAGAGAAATACATACATAATTACATCTTATGTATTATTTAAACTACTTAATATGCAGGCGGTGCTCAACTTGAATCTAATTAGGATACCTTAAGTAATATGTTGATTGATTACTTTTTTTTTTTATTAATGCTCTATTATATATTGAAGAAACACTAGGTGTATTGGCAATAGATCCTCGTAATTTTGAGTCTCAGCTAAGAGACGAAGAGACTCCTGTGCTGGCACTTCCCTTCAAACTTCTTATGTACCACTCCACGCAAGACTTGAGCCTTGACAGATTTGATATGCATCAACCGTTTAAATGGCGAGTTTTCAGTAGTATCAGGAGTCGAACCTAAGAATCGACGGTAACAACGAATGTGAACCGGACGACAACCATTAGGGTACTGTATAGCAACGTTCAAATGTTGAAGAATAAGACCTAGGCATAAAGGGCCTTTAAACACACAATTTTTAAATTAGTGATATTGGTATATAAATGAACAATATATACTTATTGATTAGTATGTGCGGTGTTTCATCTAATGCATCACTTGTAATTTTCATTTTTTTAAAGTAAGAGTTCTGTAAACACGTGTAGTCTCGTTTTGGTTTTCTTTCACATGCAATATATACATTTCTCCGCTAGAATCACGTTCTTCCGCTGTGATCATAAGTTTACTGATGCATAAATACTTATCCATGTTCTTGAATGTCAAAGTCTTAACAATGATAATGTGGTATTTTTCGATAAAGATCATACCATCAAATATTATACGAAGTACACAAAAAATCGAATTCCATTACTGAAATAACTTAAGTAATTTTTATCGCAACAGGATAAACTGATATTGCTGTTTTTTGTCTCAAAGAGAACAAAAAAATTATAATAATGAATTTATACTAACATAGTCCATTAATTCTAAAAAACTTTTTTCATAGTAGAAGTCTTTTGGAAGGCAGGAAAGATCTGAATACCCTATATAAATTAGGTATCGATCATTACTTCAAGAGATATTTTCGGAGAAAAAACTACTAGGTTTTTTTTTTTTATTAGATTCACGTAAAAGTGATCTACAGTATTTTTTTCTGTTCAGAAATACCACGTGATAAGGGATCAGTATTGTAGTTAATCGGAAATAGTCCTTTAATACGGCCATTTTCCGATTGTGCCTATTCCTTAGTATTTTGTAACATTGGAGTACCGAACAAAGCTTTGTATTTAGAGTTTTATGTCATGAAAAATTCAAATATTTAAAACATTGGTATGTTACAATGTATTTGCTTCGTATCTAATAATTTTGTTTCTTTTTTAATATTACATTTTCGATTTTTTTCAATATTTTCGAAATCGGAAATGCCAATTATCTGTTGATTGATAGAAATATATAGCTGGAAAAAATTGAGTTGGTACCTTATATAGTCAGATTTTTTTGAGACACCTAATTAACATTAGAACTCCATTTTTTTTGAGCCTCTTAACTCAAAAAATCTCTGAGCAGAGTTTTGCGATGTTTCTGATATTTAGAAGTCTATTTGTGATGTGAAATCAGATGCGTGGAAAAAGCATCGATATCGAACAAAATTCTTTTAGTATCTGCTTATTAGCAGTTTGTAGCTACTATATGTGCTAATTAATTAATGATGACAAGATAATCTGTAGTTCCTTTTCAGCTATTATGAGTGATAGTCATGTTGTTCTAGCTTAGAATGAAATGGAGTTAGTTATTAAAAGTGTTCATTTTTGTTTGACAACTCTGCATATAATAGATATAATGGATATTTAACTGAAACGTTTTGTTTATAATATGTATTTTGTTCGAACGAAGTACAATGATATATATATATATATATATATGTGTGTGTGTGTGTGTGTGTGTGTGCGTGCGTGTGTGTGTGTGTGCGTGTAATTTTCCGTCTAATTATTTTTACTTTACTAAAGCAAAGAGTGTCTTAATTAGAAGCAAAAGGATGGTTTAAAGAAAAAAGAAAAGTTATGTTTTAGATGATTAAGTTATATTGATGGAAATAGCTGAAGCTAACAGAAATAGAAAAAGGAAATGGCGTAACTATTCGTTACTACAGATTTGATTAATTCGAGATAATGTTTGAAGTCATTTATACGGTTTTTTGAAGGAAATCGAAATTAAAGTTGTATATTAATTGAGACTAATCTAAGTACTCGGAAAGATTACCTTCATTTTTTTTTATTCTGAATCACTGGTAAAAGTGGTAAATATTTGCAAAGAAGGAATTTTTGTCGCTCTCTCGTTTCACCGTTAAGAGTTGAAACTTAGCAGGGAGGGGGGGGAGGGTCATTTTTTTTTTTAATTGTAGCGTGTTTCGTCCCTACCTCTATGGCTAGAAGTGGGGAGAGATGAAAGATTTTAGGATAATTGGGACATTTGAAATAATTTGCGGTGTGCGACCACTTCAATCGCAACTCTTAGTAGGTGTATCTGTAATTTTTTTTTTAAAGTTTAGTTTTATGATTAGGAGAGCATTTCAAATAATGGCCTCTTCTTAAAAATTTGGAATGATGATAGAAAGACTGGCATCTATAACATTGATAATACTTTTCTCGTTTCCTCAGAAGTGCAATTTTTATTTTTCTATATCATATTTGGTTTATTGTGAAATTATGCTAGTTTTAAGTGATAAAGATACGAGAATAGCTGTTGACACATGTGCACGCCTCCTAATGACCCTCTGTAAAACTCGGCAGAAGCTGAACGACTTTCATCAACAACGAACGTGGGTAAGCACTGTCACACCAAAAACCACATTACCTCACTTATGATTGTTAAGTTTTAATAAAAAGTTTGTCGAAATACATGGTCCGTCGAAATTTATAATTCGAATTACAATCACGAACAATGGTTGTGTCCAGGTAGATTCCAAGATTATTTAAAATATACAGTGATCTGCATACTTATACATTTCATTGATTTATTCAATAATGCAGTCGTTTCTTATGTTCTTTAAAATTTTTTGGATGTTACATGTGTTTTAATTTTATCTCTTACGCGATTAGATATGCTCTGATTTAGGGCAGGGCGGCTTATCTTTGTGCAAAAAGATTGTCAAAACTCTGCGAAGTATGGAGATAACTGCGCTCGTGTGAAACCAGAACATACTTTACCTACTAAGTTATTTTTTACCTGAAAGACTTTTTACTTATTATATACTGTTACTTCAAAAATTCTGGTTCTGTGGATGTACAGTGAAAACTGCCCAATGTGGAGGGAAAAAGCAAATGACACTTTATTCACTTTATTAAAGAAATGACGAACTATGGGTAGTAAAATTGTACAAATTAGCGACACAATGATATACGAATACAAAACAGAAAAAACAGTAATATCACTTTCAATAACATTCAACTCAGCAGCTTAGTACTCGCACTGCCGATTCGCACTCTATAGTCAGTATCTGCACTTAAAGGGCAGACTTCTGCAGATCCATGAGAATTCCCGGTCAGACTCAGGCTGCTTCCCGTAAGATTCCCTCAGACTTTTTGTCTCCATGTATTTAAAACTGATCCTGTCAGGTGTAAAGCCACAGAGAAAATTTGGGAGAATCCATAAATCCTCTCCTAATGCAGACATTAGGATAAATTCAACCATTTCTAGAACCTTCATTTGCCACCAAAATGGTCACTGATGTCGGGGATCATTGCATAACTCTTCCTAGGTGTCCGACGAAATATCAAAAATGTCTTATTACCTCTTTTAGCAGGGAAGCATTATTGAAGACTCATAACACTGCACCCTTCTTCAAAGACTGATGGGACGTCAGTCTTTGAAGAGGGAAGCATACATAAAACTAATCAGTTGCCTGGTGTGGAGCTAACCTATTAATGTAATCGACTTTTAGCTTGGCATTGGGTGACCTCTGAACTTAGGAGACAGCATCGTTTAGTTTCTCGATAACAATATAGGCTTCTTCCTAATTTTGTTGCGTCTTAAGTCTCCCTCCTCTTCAACGTTTCTATTTCATTCGTTTGTTGTGCAGTTTAATTCGCTCACTTGAAAGCGCATGTTCGCTTTCCGAACGGGCCTCTAAACCACTCGTATATTTATCTGGAGAGGAAGGCGCATCATTCAGTTGTCCAAAAAGGGCATCACAGGGCAACTGCAGCTTTTGATCATAGCGTATCTCCGCTGGAACTCATCCGGTACCTCATATATAAACTTGGGTATCAAAATCAGCTTAGTTATCTGAGTATGATCTGGTGAACCATCTGAGAGGACAAACAAGTAGTTTTGGAATTTCTTCCAATTACCTTGGTCATGATTCCCCCAGCAGTTCTAATTCTAAATGAGAGTGGTGCACCATCAACTAAAGGCGCATTCTTGTGTTTCATCTGGCCATTCACAGCACTTTTCTGTCGAAGAAGTTATGAAGCATCTTTTGGGCCCTTGGGGATTGAACCTACATCCAACCAATACCACATTACTTATGCTGATCTTGTCCTTTTCAGCATCATTAAAAACACATTCAACAGATTCCACATTGATGACTCTCAAAACATTCTGTCCAGCTGTCTTTGTAGAATTAGAGGCTAGTTACTCAGAATCATTGAAGTAAGCCCCATGACTGACGACATCAAATGGCCATTTCTTGAGATCTCCTTCAATCTTTGAATTCTCTACTCCTTCGATCTTCATTTGAACTTCTTCCTTTATTTCATTAATCATTCCTTTCATACAATTTGTATTTGACGTTGTATTCCTCTTTGGCATCATCATTCTCTAACTTGGATTCTTAAATTTCACTCGTTTCTTTTAAAACAGCTTCCCCATTCCTTTCCTCCTCTAGTGGATCTTTATCTCTTATCTTCTCCAATTTCTTCAACCTTTGTTTGAAGAATTTTTCTCATTTCTTTTTTACCTGTCTCAATTCGCTTATTAGTTTCGATATCATATTTCCCCCTGTCCATCTTTAACTGTGTTCATTATAGTTCTAAATTGCTCTTCCATGGCTCTGAACACTGTTATGAAATTTTTTGTCCTGTGAATGTACAGTGAAAGCTGTTCAACTAAGAGAATAAAGGCAAATAACGTTTTATTCATAATATTGAGGATATGACGTGCACAGAAGTAAAAAAAATTATTCAGATTAGCGACACAAACAGTTACAAAGCAGAAATAACAATAATAGCACTTTTAATAATGTTTTGCTCAGCAGCTTCCGACAAAGATCCAAAGTCAGTCTGCCCTTCAAGGGCAAATTCCAAAATATCTAGGAATAATCTTCGACAAATTCAGATTGTTTCACTGCAGAATTTCCCAGACCTCTTATTTCCGCGTATTTATAGCTTTTCAGCCCAGTTGTTACGTCACAGGAAACATTCATAAAGATTTAATAACTGCTTTCCCAATGCAGATATCGGGGAATTTCCAGAGCTTTCGAGAACCTTCATTTTGCTCTCTAAGTAAGCAAGATTGTCGAAAAAATGATTACCAAATTCGTCGTCATGGTCGGGGATCATTATGTAATTCTTTTCCTGGGTATCCAACGAAATATATCTGTAAATGTCTCATTGCCCTTTTTGAGACATTCACTGATACATTTCGTCAAAAATCTATAAATGTTGCGATGATTGTCATTGCAGGGTCGTAGCATTACTATAGAAATGTCAAATTCTTTGAAAAATAATGATGGGTATAATGGTTTCATAAGGTTTTATCGAAGTTTCAATAATTCACGTGACCATTTTTTTTACCTTTATTTTCATCCTTTTAATAGAGAGCGAAAAAAGTTGTACCTCAACTTTGGAGGTCTGTATATTTGTATTGTAAAAAACAGCTCATTTTTTTTATAGGGATACAAATTTGAAAAATTTAGCAATTTCAAAAAGTGACCACAATTTAAGCAAACACTATAGATATTCCATTTTTTCAGCTATGAATGAATGCGATATAAATTAATAGTAATATTAATTAGATTTATAATTAAAAAATACTGGACTGTAATTAAATTTTTTTTTTCTAGATGAACAATTACCCCCTGATATGGTTTTAATAAATAATTTTTTTTTATGTTTTAAATAAATTTTTATATTATTTTAAATTTTTGCTGTGAAGAGAAATACATACATAATTACATCTTATGTATTATTTAAACTACTATTTAATATGCAGGCGGTGCTCAACTTCTGAATCTAATTGATACCTATAATATGTTGATTGATTACTTTTTTTTTTATTAATGTCGCATATATATTGAAGAAACACTAGGTGTATTGGCAATAGATCTCGTAATTTTGAGTCTCAGTCAAGAGACGAAGATGACTCCCGTGCTGGCACTTCCCTCTTCAAACTTCTATACCACTCCACGGGAGACTTGGAGCCTTGACAGATTTGATATGCATCAACCGTTTAAATGGCGAGTTTTCAGTAGCATCAGGAGTCGAACCCAAGAATCGACGGTAACAACGAATGTGAATTCAGGACGACAACCATTAGGGTACTGTAGCAACGTTCAAATGTTGAAGAATAAGACCTAGGCATAAAGCGTTTTTAAAACACAATTTTTAATTAGGTGATATTGGTATATAAATGAACAATATATACTTTATTGATTAGTATGCGGTGTTTCCTCATCTAATGCATCACTTGTAATTTTCATTTTTGAAGTAAGAGTTCTGTAAAACACGTGCAGTCTCTCGTTTTGCCTTTCGCACATGCAATATACATTCTCCGCTAGAATCACGTTCTTCCGCTGTGATCATAAGTTTGTCGATGCATAAATACTTTATCCATGTTCTTGAATGTCAAAGTCTTAACAATGATAATGTGGTATTTTTTTCGATAAAGATCATACCATCAAATATTATACGAAGTACACAAAAAATCGAATTCCATTACTCGAAATAACTTAAGTAATTTTTATCGCAACAGGATAAAACTGATATTGCTGTTTTTTGTCTCAAAGAGAACAAAAAATTATAATGTTAATGAATTTATAATTAACATAGTCCATTAATTTCTAAAAACTTTTTTCATAGTAGAAGTCTTTTTGGAAGGCAGGGAAAGATCTGAATACCCTATATTTCAAAATTCATTCGTATCGGATCATTACTTCAAGAGATATTTCGGAGAAAAAAATCCATTAGGTTTTTTTATTAGATTCACGCAAGTGATCTACAGTATTTTTTTCGTTCAGAAATACCACGTGATAAGTGGATCAGTAATAGGTAGTTAATCGGAAATAGTCCTTTAATGATGGCCATTTTCCGATTGTAAGTTTGGTCTTGAATATTTCAGAATTATTGGAGGGAAATGAACAAAGCTTTGTATTTAGGAGTTTTATGTCATGAAAAATTCAAATATTTAAAAACATTGGTATGTTACAATGTATTTTGCTTCGTATTTGTATCTAATAATTCTTGTTTTTTTTAATATTACATTTTCGATTTTTTTTCTTAATATTTTCGAAATCGGAAATGCAATTATCTGTTGATTGATAGAAATATAGTTGAAAATCGTTGAGTTGAAAATTTTATATAGTCAGATTTTTGAGACACTCAATTAACATTAGGGAACCCATTTTTTGAGCCCTCTTAACTCAAAAATCTCTGAGCAGAGCTTTGCGATACTTGATATTTAGGTCTATTTTATGATGTGAAATCAGATGCGTGAAAAAAGCATCGATATCGAACAAAATTCTTTTTAGTATTCGCTTATTAGCAGTTTAATAGCTACTATATGTGCTAATTAATTAATGCATTTACGTTATAATTCAGTTCCTTTTCAGCTATTATGAGTGATAGTCATGTTGTCTAGCTAGAATGAAATGGAGTTAGTTATTAAAAGTGTTCATTTTTGTTTGACAACTCTGCATATAATAGATATACGTGATATTTAACTGAAACGTTTTGTTTATAATAGGTGTATTTTTTGTTCGAAATAAGCACATGAAAATCTTTTAAGTTATCACAAAAAGTCATGGCATATTTTTTGTATTCATTTAGAAAATATGAAACACAATTCCTCAAACGTCAAGACGAAATAATTTGGCACTGTATCATATAAAGTACTTTAATTAAAAATACACAGATATTCTTATACTTTTTTTTCATTTAATACTTTTGCCATTGGATGGAAGTATATCTTTTTAACAATCCTTTGGGATTGTTATTTTGCCATTGGGCCTTTTAAAATAGAATACATTTGTATGTTTTGCGTTGAATGTAGTCACAATGTGGACGTGCTCTACTTTTATTAATTGTTTTCGTCAAAAAGGTATTTGGAAAAAAAAAAAAAAAAAAAAACTCCTTTTGTCTCATTTCAGTGTTCGAGAAATACCATCTTTTCAATTGTATTAAAATGTTTTAAACTGATTAGCTTAGAATAACTCAGAGATTGTAATACACTTTTTTAACTTCATTTCTATGAAAGTGAAAATGAAAACAGTTGAAAAGGAGTTTGAGAATCAAAAAGAGAGAAACTTGACCTAGATTCAGAATGCTTCTTCAATGGATAAAACAACTTTTTACTCGCCCAAAGAGCAAATGAGAATTTTGAAACACATTTAATAACTTTAAAATGGCTTGTCCTCTCGCAGATCAATGAAGCAGAATGGAAATATTTCTTTTCTCTTTCTTGTTCTTTCATTTAATACACTTGGAAACTGGAACAGAGCCATTATAATGAGGAAAATTAAAAAATCCTTTTACTTTAAATTAAAGTAATAATACAACAAATTAAATATTATTTTTCCTTCTACCTTTAGTAGCATAATAAATTGATCTGACTAGGTCATTCAGTAGCAATCTAGGTGATTAATAGGTTACATTGTAAGCTTACGTTACTTTTAATATGGTTGTTTATGTAACCTTTTCAATTTAATGAATGAAGAATTTAGTACGTTTTAGATATCCAGTATAAGAATTAGTTCAATGAATAATAATAATTAACATAATAACTATTATTTCAAGGTGAAAATATTCCACCGAATCATAGCGACGTAATTTATGAATTATTAATTTGGTTATACACAGCACTCGCAGAATGAAAATAACATTTTGGTATTAGTAAAAAAATACTAAAGGTCTTAAAGTTTTTGAATTGTTTCTTTTTGAGCGTGTGGGAATAATTGAATGAATATAATTTTCAAACGTTTTGAAAACGATAGTTTTAATTTATTAAAAAAGATAAACATACATTTCTCTTGATGAAGTATACAAATAAAATTAAAGATTGGTTTTCACTTTCTAGTAACTCCTTACGATCATATATGATACGACTACCAAGCCCTTTTATGTTTTAACTTTGAATCCGAATTGAAATTGGGTAAGAATAACAAAAATATTTTTTTCTTTTTCCTAGATAAAATATACTTTTTTCCTGAAGTGTCATGAGATCATTTTTTCAATAGTTTAATCTAAAGTAACAATATTCAAAACAGCAGTTGTATTTGTAACAATAGCTTAGCAGATATCAATAAATTTTAAATATATGTAGCTCTCTAGAGCATCAAGAGAGCTATTGGCGATGGACCTTATAGGTTTGAGCCACGGTCAAATTAATGAGAATGACCTCTGAGCTGGTACCTCATTCGGAGCATCCACATCCCCCACACATGCAAGAACTATGAGACATAGTTATATTTAATTTGCAAGAGATCTGAAACTCCCTAAGATGCCTCTTAAAAGGAATGAGGGTTTGAAAACTCATTTCGAATTGAACATGTTCGGTCACGAAGTTCGTAATCATGACTACATGTTTAATGTAGCTATGCCAAACAAGTAAAAACTGATTCTTGAACACATTTATAGATAGATTATTTATCCTTTTTTTTTTTTGCATCAGACATTCGTTTGTTTATACAGATCATAATGTATTACTTTTAAATTTGAGAATAACTTTAAAAAATACATCACCATACCCAATTGATATCTCTGCAGCTCCTATCATTTCTCTCCATTTATTTCAAGGGTGAATGCCTGAACTCACAAATTATGCGTTGTAATGAGAAAAGTAAGATAGAGACTCCTGTAAGAACAAATGTCAAGGCTAACACCTAAACTTGCATTTCATGCTTGAGCCTCCATCCCCACCCAAAATTAGAATTAGACGACTATCCTAACTTATCTTCAACAGCCCATACCAAACTCAAAAAATTTCGATAGGGTTGACATTCTGTTCTCGATCTACGGCTTATAATATATATATATATATATATATATATATATATATATATATATATATATTTAATAAATTTCATTGTCCTCATTGCAGATGGACAAAGTTGGTATGAATATCGATAACTCAAAAGGAACTAAATTATAACATTAATGGATTAAATAATTAGTTAATTAACTTTTAAAAAGTATTTTCCCAAAATAGAATTTCTAGAATTAGGTAGAGTTTGGTGCAAATAGCATTATGGTCAAAATTTCATTTGAGTCCGATCATTCGTCCCAGAAAATATCGGAAAAATATTTATGAGATTATATACTAGATTACTTTCACGCAAATGTACAAGATTTAAAACACTTAATTGTTTTTTTAGCATCCTCAAAATTTAATATTAACTCTTTAGATCCCTTAGCAGTAACCAAAACCCGATTTCTTAGAGATACTACTTTTAATAACCACCTTCTTACCTCCAAGTGGAGTATGCTTCACAACATACGTAACCGAATTTTGGAAAAAAATATAATCCAAAAAGGCTGGCAGCAATACCGAAATCCCTCATAAAATTGAGTTTAACAGAATCAAAAATCAAATTAAAGCCGATTAAAAGAATATGTAAAGATGATAAATGGGATCTCTATTAAAAGAATTGAATCCCTAAAATAATTTCCTTTTTAACAAAAAAAAAAAAAAAAAAAAAAAAAGCAGCTCCATCCTTATATGTAGTAATGAACTTGTCTGTTTTTCTAAAGTTAAAGCCAACTTGCGCTGTCCTACCTTTTAAAACCTTTCCTAAGAAAACACAGAACCGTATAACGACGATCATATAGAAAAAATTGAAACAATAGTTAGTATACAATTTTCTGAGCAATCTCCTAAGTTCTACCAACATTTCTCCTTCACCTCCCAACCTAAGATTATAAATATTATTCATATACTCTATAACAAAAAAAAAAAAAAAAAAAAAAAACTATGCACCAAGAAGGAGTTGCCCGATTGTAATGAAATTTCGTATGCTAAGACATTTGGACCGAACAGGATTAATGATTAAAATTTGGTGTCCAATGAATGAATAGTGGGAGCTACAGCGCATTGGAGCTGCCTACTCAGCAGGTGTATATAAGAAGCGATTCTCAATCTGATGGTCATATTTTCTATAGCATTGCGAATTAGGATACCTTTCAACGACTGAAAAAAAAATCTCACCGCAGGATTCGAGCTCATTACGAGCAACTGCCAGAGTTTGACAGAGGTCGTATCATTGGATTGAAAGAGGCAGGTTAGGTTAATCGAAGAATCATTCGTCGTGTGGGTTCGTCGTGTGGGTGGCGATTAGAAGATGCTGTCAAGAATGAGTGGACAGTGGCAAATTTCAGCGTCATGATGGTAGCGGTCGACCTAGGGCCACTGCAGATCGGGAGGACAGAGTAATTGTCAGATAAGCTGTCACAGCGCCTGATTAATCGTTATCAACCCTCAGACGTGTGACCCACACACGAGAGTCCACCCTGACCATTCACAGACGGCTGATAGAGTGAAATCTACGCTCGTATCAACCGCTACGCCCCCTGCCACTCACACTTGCCCACTGTCGAGCCAGATTACAGTGGTGCTTTGCTCGTTTAGGCTGGAATGATGCTGACTGGAGACATATAATGTTTAGCAACGAATCCTGCTTCCAACTGTATCCTGACGATCATCGAAGATGTGCCTGGAGACACCTAGGGCAGCGTGCTTATCCTGCTTTCTCTATTGTACGCCACACAAGACCTCAAGCAGGAATTAAGGTCTGGGGTGCCGTTTCCCTTGATAACCAGACCCCTATGGTTGTCATTAGAGATACATTTACAGCATAGCGGTATGTCGACGACATTCAGAAACTTGTTTTTCTACCGTTCCGTTCCCTGGCCTTATTTTCCAGTAAGTTAATGCCAGACCCCCATACGACACGTGTTGCTATGAACTATTTTACAGCTTATCAAACACTTCCTTGGCTAAGCCAGATCTGTCTCCAATCGAGCATGTCTGGGATATGATGGGAAGGCGACTGCATCTACCAGGGAATGTTGATAACCTATTCCGATAATAGGACCAAATTTGGGAAGAAATACCACAGGGGACCATCAGGGAGCTTTATCACTCTATGCCACGTCGTGTGGTAGTTTGCATCCAGGCTAGAGGTGGGTCAACACCATATTGAGCTCGTTACTTTGTAACTATGAAACTTGAAACAAATCATTAAATTTTTCTGAAATTTTAATCATTTTCTTTTCTATACATAATTATCCTATCTGCCAATTTTTGTCTCCATCACACAACTCCTTCTTGGTGCATAGTTTTTTTTTGTTAAAGAGTATAGATTAAATTACAAGAAACCCCCAGCATGGATGGCATTCACAACATATTTCTCAAAAATCTCCCTACTAATGCAATAACATTTCTCACAAAATGCTGTAACAAATGTTTCATTTAGACTCATTACCCAAATAATTGGAAGCAAGGAAAAATTCATTATTTTTTCTAAACCATGCTAAAAGTATACCAATCCTAACAACTATAGATACCAATTAACCTTTAAAACTCAATTATCAAAATATTTTTAAGAGTTCTCCACAATAGAATTTTAGATTATACTAACACTGACGACATTCTCTTTGATTTCGAATTTAGCTTCAGACGCAAAACTATGCATTCAAACCACGTCATGTGAATAATTCCATCACCGAAGGATACAATTGAAAAATCACCGGGGAGCTTTCCTCGATATCCATAACACCTTCGACTGCTTCTGGTATGATGGATTGATCTATAAATTAAATCAATTTAAACTTCCTCTATAGTTAACCCTCATTATCAACAACTACCAAAAATTAGTACTTTTTGGGATGCACGTGTAATCATTTACACTTATTACTTGGAAAAAGGATAAACAATAACTGGAGAGTATTATGAGTCGTTATTGCACCGGTTCAGTGAAGAAATCAAGAAAAAAATGTCCTCATTAAAAAAAAAGAACCTCATTCATTAAGACATTGCACAAGTGCACACTTGTGTGTCTTGAGCGCTCAATTATTTTTGTATAGTTTATTAAACTGCGATTGGCAACGCCAGTCGAATTCGGAGAAAGAAAACAGAACTTAGAACAGGCGATGCTGCAAATGTGTAGAATTCGAACTGCTATCTAGAACGATAATTCATCCCACCTTCTGATTTAAACTATTTGTCTTTTTGTGTGTGTCCGTCCAAGTAATTAATAAACTGTTGAAAAATATTGAAGCGCTCCCAGTCTATCTAATGAAAACCTTTTAGACAGAACACTGTGTGCAGTTTCGATGGCCAAAATCAGGGAATTAAAGTTCGAATTATTACAACATCCCCTGTATTCACCAAATTCGGCTCTAATTGACTTTTTTTTAAATTTTTTTTTATTTCTAAACTTAACAAAAATGACTCGGGGGACAGCAGTCCACGCCGAAGAACAAGTCATCGCCCTTACAGATCATTATTTTGAGGATCATCAGGAATCTTATTTTTTAGAAGGCCTTAAAAAGTTGGAGAAACATTTGGAAAAATATATAGAGCTAAAAGGATTAAGCTGGAAAAAAAATTACCTAAAATAATTCGTTTTCTATCTTTTTCTAAGGACTTATTCAACAACTAATAGATTTTTATGCTAATTGGATTTTGATTTAAAGTTAGGTTTAAAAAAACATCTTAAGCAAATTAATATATTATTTATTTTATTTTATTATTTAAATTTACTGATCAAAGTAAATTCTTATTTAGTTAATTGATTTGTATTATATTTTAATTACATTTTAATTAAATATATGTATACATTTTTTTTACATAAACATACTTTGAGATTAAGAAATCATTAATTTTCCCCCTCAGAAAGAAAATTCTTGTTTTGAGCCAGAGATACTTTCTTACACTTACAAATTTCATTGCCTTATACTTCCTTTCAGGCAACGAATCTATTGTAATGTAATTTTTTTTATGTTAATAAAGAGTAATAATTATACAGACAGGCATTCGATCTTTTGTATTTTTTCGTTATTTTGTATTTTTTTCTTTTGCAATCAAACTGAATGTTTTTATTATAGCTACGTATGCTTAAAACTACGTTAGGTTACTGAAGACGAAGAACACTGAAGAAAGGTTTTATACAAGCGTTATAAAAAGAAATTTTGTTTGTTTTCATCATTTAGTAATAAGTTAGTATTAGTATTGTTCTGTAATTATTACTCTTATATTTATATATAGATTCTTTTTATTCTAAATGAGCAAGAACAACATGGTGAACTCTGAAAATATTCAGTTAATGAATAAAAAATTAGTCAAAAGGAATAGTTATTCCAATAGTTTTTTTTATTTGATATTAATGAAATATGTTACAATATTGTGTGGACAAAATGCTTATTATTTATCATTAATATTAGTTTCTTCATTTTCTCAAGTATGTCTTAAGTTTTGAAACCGAATTGAATATTAGTATGATAATTTTTCAATACTAATATTTATGATAATTAACAGTTTAGAAAAAGCCTTTTGTAAAATCGTTCTGAAAACTATAGTTGCTGATTACAAATATGCTCAGACGATATAACTTTCAACTTAACTTAGAGTCACCAACGAATCATTGGAAATGTTGATTTGATTAATATTTCTTAATACACTGTACTACATTTTTCATTATTAGAATTGCTACTTTTAATTTAATTTCAAGTAACATAATACTTTTAACATTTTACAGTCCTTAGAAAAGGACCCTAATGTTTCAATTAAAGTACAAGAATTAGAGAAAAAAATTATTTCTTAAAACAGATTGAAAAGAAAATTACCATATGATCCCCTCCCTTTGTTCTTAAAGGACTGAAAATGTTGATTTATTATTAACATTCTCTCAAAATAATCCTATGTAATTTTCTTGAGCATGGGCGTTAAATAATTATAATTAACTGAAACATGAGCTGAATTAACCAACGTAACCACGTCAAAGTTGACATTTGCTTGTGAATCAGTAATTCTGAAAAGGGAAGTCGTTTTAAATTTAATTCGCTGACGTATGTTCAATATTTATAAAGAGTTAGTTATACTTGTTAAATTTTTCTTTTTGTCCGGCTTAAAGGCTCCCTACTTATCAATTTTTTAAAAATACATTTTAGAAAAAACATCTACTCTAAATGTAGACCCTTTTTTAATTTGGTGTATGTATGATTTATAATACTGTTCCATGCAGTCTCTTCAAAAAGATGTTATTAATAACTTTCACGATCTTCATCACGAATAAATTTGATATTGCTGTTAATTGCTCAATGGAAACTAAACTATGATGCTAAATTTTGGTTAATTGAATAAATGTGTTTAATTAACGTCCAAAAATAATTTTCTCATTACGGAGCTCATTTAATGTACAGTATGGAGTAGAGATGTCTAAATTGCGCATGTAAGTTCAAAACTTATAACAAATCCGATCATTAGTTCTAGAAATATTCTGGAAAAAAAATTGTAGACGATGTACTAGATTGTTTTGTGAAAACGATTTATCTGCATAGCTTTGAACATTTCTTTGAGTGGTTTTTTTTTAAATTTCTTTTTTTTTAAACTAATACTTTTATTTACTTTTATTGAATACAACATAGGGTATTTTTTGAATCTATGTTGATTGTTCAAAAAGTAAAATATTTGAATATAACATTTTTCTGTTTTTGCACACCACGTCTTAAGTGGACCAATAGTTAATAATTATAATCTAATATATAGCCATTTATGCTGGTTCGTTTCGGATGCCAGATTTTCTATCTTGATTCTTTTCTAAGCTATTGGAGATAACAGCTTTAAAATTTGGATTAAGGAATTTCGGAATGTATCGAAAATTTTCCCATCACTCGAGGGTTATTCAGAAAGTGAGTTGAGAAACGTAATAGCTTCCTCGTCTGGCAGTTGATATTAACCTGCTTTTGCTGTATCCAATTTAATTCAAGTAACACAATACTAAAAACGATATCAATGACTAAAGAGTGCGTCATAACAGAACAGATCGTATGGTGAAAGGCTGACACTGTTAAAGATGAAAAAGATTTTGTGCTAAAGATGTCTAGTGCTATAGAAGATCCTCTCCGGCTATGAAATTAGCTTTGTGGTTCACTCTTTGAATGCAAAGAATATGCTGTAAAGATATGAAGTTTACTTGTCATCAACTGTTGTTATGGATATTTTATGGATAAGACTTAGTTCAAACAACTCAACATAAAATTATTCAAAGCAATGCTCATACAGAAATTGAGGTGCAGAGAGAAAGAAGAAACGGAAAGTTGGGAGATTGATTGAAGGCCTGAGGAAGAGTGGTTATAAGCAGGGGATTATACTATTGATGAGATTCATCGGACTCGGATCCCCCTGTAATAGCGATCCGCTAAGTAAAACCTTTAAATATTCTTTTGTTGAAAATGCGTGAGGGTTGCTCCAATAGGCGTAAAAGATGTGGTAAATGCTGATTGTTTTATTAAATGTTCAGTTAAAGCTTTATTCGTCTATTTATTTGACATTTCACTGAACTTTAATTATTGGTGATGAAACAAGTGAGTCTAAATTAGAATGAGAGGCGATGCATTCACCACAATACGACCATGTGAAATCTACAGGCAAACCATAAGATGTACAGCAATACGTTATGAGTGACAGAAGGCTTGAGGATTCAAATCGCTAAACGGGCTCAGACACGAAAGTTAGGGATCCTTTTGACTTCCCTTGGAGAAGAAACTGTAGACTTCATATACATATAAATGTTGATATGTTGAGCGTTTCACCTGTCTTGTATTTATGCAAATAAAATGTCTTTGTGTGAAATTTGATGTGTTATCATTCAACCTGATGTTTTATCAGCCGATTCTTCAAACCGGGAAAAGAAATTGATTTGTGCACCGTGTTGGATTTCCATATCCTCCTGAGTCCCAGCGTCCATTCTAATTGAACCTTGTTTTTGGCGTGTAATCATTTCAGTTTTAAGTCCTAAAATCCCACAGTGTGTGTGTGTGTGTTGAGTGTCTATTATACTAGACCGTCGGGGGCTGCTATCAACTATCGAACTAAAAAAAGCGGTAGGATGTTTGTTGAATTATCATTTGAAAATGGCTATCAATAGAAGAAAGAAGATTGAAGGTAAGAACAATGTTTTAGTTCATTTTTTTTTTTTTTTTTTTTCGTATTTCTATGAGAGTATTTTGATACTAAAGTAACTGATACTTAATTTTAAATATTAAAATAATAAAATTAAGTAATTTTTTTCAGTATTTGCGTGAATTATTTTGAAACAACCACTACGTTTTCATCCATGTCTATTCTATTGGACATTGGGTATTCGTCAATAGATTATATTCATACTCACTAATTTTCGCTATACAGAAGTAATATATATTTTTTGAGTTAAAAGTCATGGAATTCTCAAAAATTAATAGTTGATGGTTAAGTTAGTTAATAGACTTTCCTATGTAAACTTAAAACTTACACATTCTTTTTTAGAAGGGTATTGTTTTATAATATTTATTGAGATTGGGCCCATAATTTCCAAATTAAATACAGAATTTACATTTACGATTTCAGTAATTCAAATACATTCTATAATAAGTGAGCTTACATATTATGTAATTTTGTTGAAATAAGTATTCCTGAATTAATTGTACGCTTTTAGAAATAAATTTTCACTAGTAATTAATTATAAGAATTTCCAAGTGGGAATGGAAACAAAACATATCCTTGTACTTTTGTTTTAATTTAAAAGTCAATAAGAAATAAAAATTTCGATTTTAACTAATAGTACTATACTAATAATTTAAAATTAACTTGTTATTTTCAACATAGTAGTACAATTTTTTTTTGTTTTATTTCTATTAGAGTTAGAATCAAACATTGATATT
The DNA here is from genome assembly GCA_019974015.1 of Nephila pilipes. Lineage (NCBI taxonomy): Eukaryota > Metazoa > Arthropoda > Arachnida > Araneae > Nephilidae > Nephila > Nephila pilipes. Next base: position 410,676 of record BMAW01098605.1, on the reverse strand, counting down.
GATGATGAAGGTGAAGAAAAATGTAGCTGCAAAGAGCATGAAATTTTAATATCTAATGAAATCTAAGATGAATATAGCTCGAGTGAGAATGACGAGCTTTCTAATAGTGATGCAAAAAAAAAAAAAAAAAAAAGGCATCAAATAGAAAGAGGTTCGTCTGATATGTCGGCGCGTCAGGCGAAATATGCATCGTAAAACGGTGCGATAAAAAAAATTGTTTTGCTAAGCTTATCCAAACTTGGAGTAGAACCACAAAACACACGTAAACGTTAGTCAAAAAAATAGAAAAAAATACATTGAAGTGTCAAGACAGCAGTAGTAGAAGAATATATAATATTAATATGGGTGGAATTAATCTGAATGATAGGATTATCAGTTACTGTAGAATTAAGACACGTACAAAGAAATGGACGGTCAAAACAATTCTTCATTTTTTTTTTTATCTCAGCGTTGTTAAGGCTTGGATTTTAAGGAAAGAAGATCAAAAATCAAATGTAGGTAGTAAGTGCATTCAATTTTTAAATTTTAAAACTGTAATTGCAGAACAACTTCTGAGGCCCTCTGATTTGATTGATTCGAGTGATGAAGAAACAGACACGCGTTAGCGCAAAAAACTTGACTTGAGTATGGAGTTCATTTCTCGTAGTAAAAAACAAATCAAATATCTTCCAAAGATGATGGATATTAAGAATTCTGTTAGGTACAAGAATGAAGATTGTACATAAAAACTCTAAAATAATGTGTATGAAATGTAGTATGAATTCTTGTTTAACAATGCAAAATAATTATTTTTCGGAAGTACGTTTATAGATTTTCTCGATATTTTTTTAATATAAATATCCAAAGTCATTTAAATTTAGTACGTGTGTGCAATAAGATTTCCAAAAATTGTAATATTTTTCATGAATTATAAAATATTTCTCATTTTTTAACCTCTCGAATAAAGTCACATCTTGAATTTGTGTTAATTAAAATAAGTATTAATGTCGTTTTTTGTTTAATAGCAAAATGTGTTTTTACAAGACGAAAACCCAGAGTCCATTATAATGCACATATAAGAAAATATAGATATTTTTTTTTTATTTCCTGACAAATTACTATAAGTGGTGTTTTGTACTCCTTTTAAGAATATTAATTTCAAATTTCATAAAAATCGATTGAAAAATATGTGCTCGGGTCTCAAGAGGATATACGAGTAGCTAACATTTTCATGTCGATAGGATTCCAATGCCGACAGGAAATATAGAATGAATAAAAGTAAAATTTACTTTATCAAACCTTTATTTTTGACAGCCTTTTAGGTGAAGTATTTTCGTACATAATGATGTATAGTAAAATTTATTATATTTCTGTTTTATTGGTAAATAAGATTTTAATACCTATTTGAAAGATATTCTTGTGTATATATATATATACTCAATAACGAAAAAAAAAAAAGACACACCAAAAAGGAGTTGTCCGATGGAGACAAATATTTGCGGATAGGAAAATTATGTACAGAATAGAAAACGATTAAAATTTCAGGAAAATGGATTGATTGATTTCAGAGTTACATAGTTACAAAGTAACGAGCTCAATAAGGTGCTGACCCACCTCTAGCCTGGATGCAAACTGCCACACGACGTGGCATAGAGTGATAAAGCCCCCTGATGGTCTCCTGCGGTATTTCTTCCCAAATTTACTCCAATTGTCGAGCTAGGTCATCAACATTCCCTGGTAGATGCAGTCGCCTCCCCATCATATCCCAGACATGCTCGATTGGAGACAGATCTGGCTTGACCAAGGAAGTGTTTGATAAGCTGTAAGACAGTTCATAGCAACACGTGCCGTATGGGGGTCTGGCATTAACTTGCTGAAAAATAAGGCCAGGGAATGGCAAAAGGAACGGTAGAAAAACAAGTTTCTGAATGTCATCGAAATACCGCTATGCTGTAAATGTATCTCTAATGACAACCATAGGGGTCTGGCTATCAAGGGAAACGGCACCCCAGACCTTAATTCCTGCTTGAGGTCCTGTGTGACGTATAATAGAGAAAGCAGGATAAGCACGCTGCCCTAGGCGTCTCCAGGCACATCTTCGATGATCGTCAGGACACAGTTGAAAGCATGATTCGTCACCAAACATTATACGTCCCCAGTCCGCATCATTCCAACCTGATCGAGCCAAGCACCACTGTAATCTGGAACGACAGTGTGCAGGAGTAAGTGGCAAGTGGCGTAGCGGTCGGTAAGAGCACAGATTTCGCTCTATCAGCTGCCTGTGAATGGTTATGGTGGACACTCATGTGCGGGTCGCACGTCTGATGGTTGATGAGGATGAATCAGGCGCTGTGACAGCTGATCTGACAATCACTCTGTCCTCTCGCTCTGTTGTGGCCCTAGATCGAGCGCTACCATCATGTCACTGAAATTTGCCACTGTCCACTCATTCTTGTCAGCGTCTTCTAATCGCTGAATCGCTTCGACCCATATGACGAGACATTTTACCGTTTGCCCAACCTGCTTCTTTCAAACTCTCACAGTTGCTCGTAATGAGCTCGAATCTTGCTGCGAGGCATTTTTTCAATCGTTGAAATGTATCCTAAATCGCAATGAACAGAAAATTTGACCATCAGGTTGAGAATCGCTTCTTGTATACACCTGCTGAGTACACAATTCCAATGCGCTGTAGCTCCCACTATTCATTCATTGGTCACCAAATTTAAATCATTAATCATTTTCGGTCTAATTGTCTTTTTGCATATGAAATTTCATTACAATCGGGTCAATTTCTTCTGGGTGCGTCGTTTTTTTTTTGTTATAGAGTGTGTATAAATAATTTATATATGTGTGTGTGTATGTGTAGAACGGAGGTGATGAGACTGACGAATCTACGATAGTTTGCTCTTACGCAAAGGGCTATTTTGTCTAGGGGAGTAATTCCGTTACCAGATTCTATGATGATTTTGTAGGAATTCAATGACGAAATTTAAAAAAAAAAAAAAAAAAAAAAAAAGGTAAAGGGGGGTTGCTTGTTTCTCTCTTGAAATTCATTTTTCTCTTCGGCTAGCTTGTACTTGGTTTTTTCGCTGAATCATTAAATATTCTAAACCTGGAGTGATTCGTTTGATATTTGAACTCGAATATCTTTGTCTCCCGTGAATACGATTTTGGATCCGTCGATTTGAGTTTTCGTGATTTCCTTCATAACTTCCGTGACTGGCGGATAGAGCATCGTGATGCCGATTGTAACTAATGGTCGCTGCAACTTTCCTACGTGATATATCCTGCTCGAATTTTCAAGGCGATTCAAATTGTCGAAAATTTTCTGGAGCTCTGAAATCTTGTTTGCCCCTAAAATGCGTATTAACCGGCTTTTGGTTTAGTGTTCCCTTAATGTCTTCGTACTCTTCAAATTTTTCTGCTAATTCGGCTGCAGAATTTATCGTTGTACATTCGACTAGAAAATGTTGCTTGAAGTTGGTAGGAGCTCTACGTTTCATTTGATCTGAGATGAATAATTTTCTTAATTCTTCAAAAGATTCGATTTTTAATCCTGATGTCCACCCGTTGAAATATGTTGCAAGTTTATGATAAAAATCAGTCCAAGTGTGGCTATAAACTTTTTGATGTGTGGTAAGTAACTGACGAAACTTTTCTGGCGTTAATTTAAATCTTTTTAGCAGAAGTTCCTTTACGTGGTCGTAGTTGTTTACTATCTCCTCTGGGTCACGTGCGACGATGTGAGAAATTTCGGAAGGTAAGAGTCATAAAAGATATGAAACCCAATGTTCTTTTGGAACAGTTAAACGTTGCACTTGACGTTCGAATAAGACTAAATATAAGCTAATATCTTCTTTAACTTCATATTTAAGGAGAAATTTGGATATTTCCTTGCCTAGTAATTTTGAATTGTTGGTTTCGTCAACCGTTGTGTGTAATTTGAAGATTTTTTTAATTTTAATCGCTCTAACTCAATTTGGTGCTGATCTTGACGTTGTTTCTTTTCATAGCCTAGTTTTCGTTGTGCTTCAGCAAGTGTTTCAAGGCGCAACTTTTCTTCCTTTTCTTTTTTCGTTTTTCGCTGTTCTATTATACTTGTAAACAAATTTTGTGTGAATTACTTATCATATTCAGTATCTTTAAAGATTAAGTCCCTTAGTTTCTTAACTGTTAACGAAGGATCAGGTTTTAGATTTAATTCTTCCACAATTATAAACATATCCTCCCGACGTCCTTCAGCGAGGTAAGACATTTTAGTTAAGCAGAATCAATTAATTTGAAAATTTATACTCTAATCGTTTTTGCGTATTAACAACAACAAGTGATTTTGAAATGAAACACGCTCATTATGGTGAATTTCGCTTAATTATTTTGCTTATATATATATATATATATATATATATATATATATATATATATATATATATATATATACTCTGAACACAATCATTTAACTGAAAGGACATTTGTAATAAATTTGTGAAAATGATATAATGATACAAATATGTGAAATTTCTTTCAGTCTATTTCAATATAGTTTGTTAAAGTACTCCCTTTTTTTTAATGAATTATCATATCAATCTCAAATCCCTTTGTTAAAATTTTCTATGGAACTAAAACTAAACATTGTGAAAGAATATATATATATATATATACAAAATACAAAATAAAAAGTTACCATTCATTGAAAGAGTGAAACCAAACAGCGGACATTGTTTAGGCGAACGCTGAAGTCATTTCGTGGGAAAATCAGAATATTTACGTTTTCTGAAAGAGGATATCTAATTACTTATGCATTTATTTGATTAAGCGTCTGGGAAACGCTGAGTGATTTGAAATAACATCGCATATATATATATATATATATATATATATATATATATGTATATAAATGTGCTTAGAAAATAATACGTTTAATTTACTTTTACTTGATATATTTCTTTTTATAATTTAAAAAAAAAACTTTACATGATGGCATTTCATTGGAATTAGATGGATTGTCCGAAAAAATAAATATGGTTTACAGTACCTGGAATCTTGCGATGAAATTTCACTCTAATACAGGCTGGATTTTTTTTAATGCTCTTTCAGGAATCGACGTCCTGTTTTTTGAGCGGGTAGATTCAACACAATTTAGATGATAACGAACACGAAGACACATTGATGCGAAGAAGTAATTGATGATTTCGTCGTCGAAGAAAAGCTGGTAGGGGATCCTAGATGGCTTCTCTACTTGTAGAAGGGACACACTGGTCGTTGCAGAAAACTGACTGTAGAAATGGATGAGGTGCACATTTTCTTTGTAGTGGATCGGTCGTCGCTGGACACTAGCTATTCTTGCTGTAGAGGTATACGTCGTCGCTGGACACTTGCTATTCATGATGTAGAAGCTTAAGTAGGCATTAGCAACAGGGAAATTTTGTTGATCTCAGGGTGAGCATCCAATTTTCTTTTCTTGTAGTCATCTCCCAATAATTTTGTAGGCATATAGAGTCAAACGCTCATAAATTTTGTACGCATCCCGGCATTTCGGGTTAACCGCTCAAAAATGTTGCACACATCCCGACATCTCGGGTCGAAAGCTTAAAAATTTGCACAGATCCCGAGCCGAACGCCCATAAATTTTGTAGAACGGGGTTGAAGAGATTGTACATCCTGAATCTGCGATGGTTTGCTCTTACGCAAAGAACTGGGTTGTCTAGGGGAGTAATTCCATTAATGGATTCTATGATGATTTCGTAGGAATTCAATGATGATACTTACAGTAGTTTTACCTAAGTTTATTAGGAGAGAGAGATGAAGGTAAAATATGTACAAAATACTATATTCAAATTGACCAGTTCATCGGAGAAAAAGGATGGCTGGATGAAATGGCTGCCTCATTTAACCGATATTGGCGATGGGCATTGGAACACGCGCTGGCGTTCGAAGTTCACTTTTGACTCGGGTAATGCGAAGGAGGAGAAAAGAAAATAAAGGGAAAAAGAAAGCGAGAACAAAATGTCGCTCAGTTTTATTCAGGAATAGGTTTCGCTGCATGAGCTATCACATGACGCTGATTCGTGGTGCCATCTATCGAATAACTGAGGAACTGGTTTTACAGTACTTTCGAAAATACAAATAATTCTTTGATAATTAGCTGGAAAATCCCCCCCCCACACACATTCTAGATCTTTTTCTGTATAGGAGTAACATTAACATTAACCCTTAACATTTTTGTTTATTGTGGGATTACCCCAGCATTCAGATCTTGAGCCCACCGGTACTCAATGTAGAACTGAACTCTGGTACACCTCCATCGTAGAATATGCCAGTATTCAGATTAGTTGAGTATGCCAGTACTTGAAATAGATTTGTTGGTATCTTTCACAAATCAACAATATAAAAAACTTTAGTCCATAGAGTATACCATCCATACCATATTTTAATTTGGTAATATATGTACCATATTTTAATTCATCAGGTGTATTACATTTTTAATTAATGCGATAAGAGTATCCAACTTGAGTTACCAAGCCCTTGAAAATATTTTTGATTATACGACATGTTGAATTACAAATTCTACTTTCTTAGTTATTATAACTGGTAAATATTGAAATTATTTTAGATATATAATAAGAGAAATTTTATTCATTAATGTTACTGTTATGTCTGAATAGTTTTAGTTCGTGAAATTCCTTTATTTTAATGGACACATTTTATTCTTACTATTGCAGACTTGATTTTAAATTTATGTTATTTTATGATCACTTTTATGTAATTCCTACTGGTTTAAGTCGCAAATTAGGGTAATTTCCTTATATAAAATATTTTATATGTGGTGTTATGAGTTAATAGTGATATGAGTTAGCGGGTTCTTCTGTTAGTCCAAAAACAGTAGTAGAGAGGAAATTTCATTCTGTTCACCAGATAGCCTTCTAGAAACAATTGTCAGTTGTAGAAAAGATAGAAAATAACAGTAAAACTGAGGAACTTAGAATTTGAAGAGATGGAAAATTCTAAAATCATCTGTTTCCGAATGAGAACAGACAAAGAAGGAGAGAGGGGAAGACAAGAATAGAGGTGAATGGAATTTGAACTAAAAAAAATTAGAAATTGAAGCTGGAAATACAAAGAATTCTGAATTGTCACTCCGGAAGGAAGATGAAGCACTAAAGTATGTTGGGTTCTGATTTAGCGAAATATTGATGTCAAAATTTGAGCCGAAGATTAATGACATTGTTTTGTATCTTTACATATTTGAAAAGCAGATTAAAAAATTGGTATCAGTGTAAAGGACTGGGTATCGAATTCGTTAGAGTTATTACCATCTATTGTTGTACAGATAATAATGAGTTGGAAAAAAAGTTGAAAGAGAACGATTACTTTAAGTGTATCTTACTGAAGAGAGAGAGAGAGAGAGATTTAAGATGAATCCAAATACCTTTTGTTAGAAATTTCTTCAACATCAAAGGAATACACATAAAACTTGGTGGTGCTTCGTGTTTGAAGTATTAAATTATTTCCAATAGTTGACTGATGACCCTCATAGTAAAGATTTGACAGCTTGAAGAATCTGTCGATTCCCGGTTAGGAGAAAAGGAAAATGCCTGGTGATGTAAAAGAGCTTCTTTTGGATGACTGGAACTAGATAGTGTTAAGATAGATGTTAACAGATAAGTTAAATAAATATAAAAGCGATCGAGTAAAACAAAGGAGCGTAAAAATTTTAAAGACAAATAAGATTTGAGTGAGAGATGGACACCTCCTTTTCCACCTAAAGACAAATACTTCCAGAGAAATCGCCAAGTGTACCGTGGTTATAAGAAAGTGAACCCCAGTAATGACAACTAGCCAGAATCCTTTAAGGTTAACTACAAACAAAATTACTTTGCATGCGGGAATAAAGGGAATATTATTAAATTATGTTCAGTAAAATGTAAATAAGAAAAGGTTCATATGGCCAATACTAACAGTTTTGTAATTCAAACCTTTGAATCAATTACGTCAAATAATTCGCAAGCACTTTTGCGTGAATTTTTGTATTGGTGTCAAGTTCAGTTGAATAGAGAAAGAAAATTAATGACCTTAAAATATTAAATATTTATTGTGGTCAGCAAAAGTTGAGAGATAGTAGTTACAATCATTCCATCCGATTTGATTGTTCATAAAGAAAAACAAGGTCAGATAAAAGTCGTTTCTACTTTTTGTGAGACAGAAAAAAGTCTTGAACACGAAAAATGGTGATGAATATCATGCAGAAGTTTATATAACTTGTTAAATACCAAGAAAATTGGTGAGCTATATGTTAATCAGTAAAAATACTTATGAAGCTTTAAATCAAAATGTTGCATTGCAACTAATAACAGTGATAACATGAAAAAGAAGTTCAATGAAAATGAAGATTAAAACTCGGAGGACAAAATGAGATATTGTGGAATAATTAAATTTTAAATCATAGCATTGAACGAAGATTGTAGCATTGGAGATGATAGCGAAGATAAACATTATAGTAATTTCTTGCGGAATAGAAGATCTTCTATTTACGAAGGAAGGACGATTATATCAAAAGGATTTGAGAAGTGGTAAAAAGTAGTCAATATTCGAATTTTGTAGAATAAGATGTGCTAATACATTCTGAATGGGTTTGATGTGAGGACATCAAGCAAGTAGTACTTCTGTCCTGTGAATGACATAATATTTTATTAGTAGCTAATGAGATTTTTTTGGCAGGAAATTAGGAGAGCACACACACACACACAAAAAAAAAAAAAAAAAGCAACGAATGAAATATTCATTTTATTGGTCAAATTTAACTCAAGATGTTAAAAAATATTGTGCGATATGCAAGCAATTCTAGGTCAGAAAAATATCTAAGTAGAAAGATATAATTCTCTTACAGCCTTAAATAAGACTGGTAAGCCCATTTTAAGTCTGGAATACCAATTGTATTGGTCCTTTAGAACCTTTCTCTTGTAGTTTATTACATATACAATTCATTTATATATACTAAGTAAGTCGAAGCTGTGCCATTGAAAAATATTATAGCGAAAAGCATAAATGATGAATATATTTACGTAGATTGGATTTTCAAGAATATGTACTGACTTTCGTGCGAAACTTACATCCCAAATAGGAAAACATTTTTAGATACCTTAGTGGTTGCATCGAGATTTTCAATTTCTGAACCCCCGCAGAATATGATAGCTGTGGATGTTGGAACAGGACACTTAAGAATATGCTATGCTTATGAAAAATATTCAAGATCATGGGGACGTGAATGGGACTCGCATTTACTTTATTTATTAATCTCATATCGAAAAGTGCTACATACTACTACGAATATTTCTAACTTTCACTTAATTTACATATGGGTTCCACCAGAAGCATTGAAACTGCTCAAGGACTTTTGTACAGCTGAAGGAGAAATCTCATACAGCATCTCGCCATACAGCAAAACTTTACCTGTAAGTTTGTAAGACTAATTGCAAAAGGCACATACTATTGCCCCTTTGAATAAAAACAAAAATCAAGGGATTACGCAATTCGTAATTTCTAAGAGCTTGTGAAAAATCTTTTATTGTTGATGATAAGGTATTGATTTTGCATTTCTCTTCTTCTTATTAATTATTGCGTATTTGTATTGGTCCAAATATAGTTACTGAAATCACAAGATTAAATTTTGGTGTAGTTAGAGAAGTAGATGTTAGTACTCTCGAAATTTATACATAAATAAAATTCTTTTATTCATAGCAAGAGTTGAACATGTAAGCCTGATATTTGAAACTGTATGTGATTTTCCACTGCTGATGTTGCGCTAGTTTAATCATTTTTTTTTTTAAATAATATAACAGTTACATGATGTTACCATAAAAGAAGGCTCTTCTTTTAAGCAATAATCTCGTTCTCCTTCAGTTTATGTATCATCCACCATCATTATTTTAAATGATAAATATTTGTTTCATATTTTTAATTTTATTGATTTACGTTTTATTTAATTATCATTATTATTTATGAATATTTTCTCTTAAAATCTAGTGTTTTTACTATTAGGACCATTTTGAAAACCCATGAAGTATTAATCCGACTTCTATGATTTTAAAGGAGGGGGGAATGGTCTCGGAACTGAAAGGATTTGGAACTCATCAATGTTCTAGAATTGCTTCATCATTTTTCATAGAATACTTACATAAACAAACTTTCATGTATCTGTACAATTGGAACGGGACTATCACTTGTACAAACGATTGTAAAACCATAACATTCTGATCAAACATTACGATAAAAAAAAAATCAATAATGTATAGTTTTCAGATCACATTTAGACCAGTTTAAAACTTTCGAATGCGTATTCAATTCCTTTGCGATATAATCTTTTAATTTTAGGCTTATTGTTGTTAATTCTACCCTTAAATAATATTAAGGTAACATTAAAAGAAGAATAAAATTTAAGTTGGTTTCCAGGAAGAGGTTAGATGCCTATTTTTTTTTTCCCAAAGAAGGACATAACACAATTACGAGACATGTTTCTAAATCTCTTTCGTGTGATGACGACATTTGAGCTGGATTCCGTTTCCTCTATAATTTCGAACTTCTTTTTTAGAAGTCGCGGATATCAATATATCACTCTGGCCTGAGCTTTTCTTTTTCCGACTTGAAATACCCACTTGCGTGCTGAGTGAAAGCAATTCTAATCTTCGCGATAAATTTTTTGGTTTTTTTTATCCCTACACTGCGTGTGGAGAAGTTTCGAGCGGAAATTGAAGCAATCGCAGAAGTAACCCGCATCATACCATCGCGTGCCCCCGGTGCACACATTCTTAAGTGAGGGCATCTGGCATTTTTCCACTTCTTACCACCTTGCACGAAACCTTTTTCCTTGGACCTCTTGCGCAGTTTCTGACTCATTGTTCGATGAAATGTTTTGACTCGGAAAAAATGCTTACCTACGCATAAAGAGAACTTCCAAAATCTTGCATTAAAATTAAATTTCTTGCCACAAAAATTTCATTCCATGATGTACGGGAATTACCAACGAAAAAGACAATTTCACAGATATAATGTCAACCACTTGGGCAATAACTATTAATATCTTTCTTCTTGCAATAGAGCTCTGCATCGCAAATGTAGGCGCATTATAATATATATATATATATATATATATATATATATATATATATATATATATTATCAAAACTGGAAAAAGAAAATCTTATTCGTTTTCGGAGTCTCTATATATGTGGATCATATTATTTAAAATAATATATTCCATATGAAAATCAAATTTATTTTCTTGAAATATAAAAATCATATTTTCTTAAACAATGAGATAAAAATCATACACTTTTCTTTAAATTATTCATTTTCTTAAAAGGATCTACTGATAAAATTCGTATCTTTAAACTAAAAATTTAGTTGTAAGTATGGCTTTAATACATCAATGGTATTAAAACCATTGATGGAAATCAAATATTTTGAAACACTCATGGATGAAAATCGTTCTTTTAAAGCCATACTTACAACTAAAAAATTCTCTCTTTTTTTTTTTTTTGTCATATGAAATTATATTTTTTAAAAATAAAAATTTTAACGAACGGTTTCAGTTTCATAAAAAAACCTATTTTTCTTTTTTGAATGGAAAATAGCTTAGAACAAATAGTAGTTGTAAAATTCACATTTTGATTAAAATAATTGCTTTGAAAAATATCTAATTTCACTCTTTGGCAGATTTAGCGAATCACAGTATTAAATAAAGATTTGTTTTCATTTTTATACGTTTCAAAATATATATATTTTTTTATTCATGATGAATTAAAACGATATTATAATAAAAAAAATTACAAAAGGGCTATCAGTTAAAATAAAATACTTACTGATATTTGATTTGTCGATTACGTACGTAAAATTGAAATACTACGCGTCTCAATATTATAATTATTCTTTTTAAAGGAGAGATTTTGTTCTCTGTGGTTCTCTCGAACAAAACAAAAGCTGATAACAATGAATATTGTCATTTTAATATTGACTTTGATATCAATTCAATCACAATACGAAAACAGCACCTGATTGGCCCAAAAATAAAAATATTTTCTCTTTATACCTCGTGAAAAAGCCTCAAATAAATTTAACACACAACAATCCTTAATAATTTCGCACGATAGCTTTAGGCGGAATCGAGACTTTAACTCTCTGACTGCTCACCCCATGATCTTTGCGGGTATTTCTTTTTACTGAGAAGCGCAAATAAAAGTGCACTCTACATAACTTTTCTTTTGATAACATCTGAATGTCATTTTTTCCCATTTTTATAAGTTTAAATCTATACGAAATTTTTTTAATGAAATTTCATATTTAATCTTGAATACATATAAGACATAAAATGTGCGAAACCCCATCAAATTTTGTCCAGAAATGAAACAGTCAGAGGGCTTACCCACGACTCGGCGTTAGGAAAGTTGTGATGACTTTATCTCCAGAATATCACGAACTATACCTTAATGAAATCTATTATTTTTTAAGCCTATATATATATATATATATATATATATATATATATATATTGATAGAAGTTCTATTACGTGGTAACATATTTAATGATTATGATATTAGCCTTTAAAATTGATTTTATGTTTCAACACAACTTTGCAGCGAGCTCCTTAACTGATTTTCGTTTTTTTTAAAATAGTGTTAAGCAAACCTTCTTGACTTTATTTGTGTGGTTTATAGTGTTCTCAATATCCATATTTCTCAAATTCTACTATTCTGACTAGATACAGCAGCTGTTTATTTGCACCATCCAATTTGGACACTCCAACTCGGGAATGACGAACACATCCAAATCTCAAGTGCGAACTAGATTCAGCTGTGCAAGGATTATGTGAATGTGAAGGAAATGATGGTAAAAAAAGTTTTTCCAAAAATAGTTTATTGAAATATAACATAAATAACGAAGAAAACAATATCAAAGAGCACTGACATCTTTCTCAGTCTAACAACTATATCTCATTCTCGTATTCATCATTCATTTCAACTTCAGAAATCTCCTTTTTTATACATAGCCACATTCTAGCATTTAATTGGATTAACTTAGATACGTCAGATTCGACGTTATGGAGGCGGGGTTACGGAAATTTACATTACCGCCTTTCAACAAAATGGGTGATGGGGAAATTTAATGATACATTCACCAAACAAGGTGTAACTTATGTTAAAGTTGGAAAAAATGGAAAAAAGAAAAATTGATTGACAAAAAGGAGAGTCAAAAATTGAGAAGTTAAGGTTATTGCTAGTTAAGGTGCATCGTTTCGGAAGAAAACTGGATCCAGGGGTACTGCCCGGTACCCCAGGACGCGTCACCTGTATTTGCTAGAAATAATAAACTCCATGGGAAACAAAAAAAGATCAGTAGAATATATCGGGTGAGTGACGCCTGTATTTACTTGAAGAAGGTAAACTCTTGGGGGCATTAGTCCAAATCGATTTATTAGAATTCGAACAGTTATGCTTTGCACGAAAGTTTAATACATGTTAAAAAGAATTATCTAGCATCAATGTCATTTTATCCGAAATAAATAAAAAAAATTTAGCTTGAACAACATAAAATAATTTAGTGTCCCCTAAGTGTAATGCCTTCGCTTGCTTGCTACTCTCTAAGAAATTCAAGCATTTCATGATAAAATGAATACTAATAATAATTGAATTTCCACCAATAATAATGATACTCACAACATCTAGACCATGTAAAATAAATCGATTTTCCCGGATAAAAAATGTGCAAGCCATTAATCTGAAATTAATTATGTATCTGTTCTTTTTTTTATTTGATTTATTCTCTTCCCTTAATGCTATCTGTTCTTTTTTTTTTTTTTTTTTACTTGATTTATTCTCTTCCCTTAATGCTTTGTCAGTATAATTGTTAGCAATTTTCCTTCATTTTAGGGTTCCATTTTTATAAAGAGTTTGATGCATTGTTGATGATTTAGAAATATTCTATTCTCTTACGAACTGTATTTTTTTCGACTGAAAACAATTTTAAACACTGTTACGGTTTTATCTTATGTATTTTACATTTAGACTTGATATAATTCTGTAGTAATTTTAAAAAAGTTGAACAATTTTCAGACTCTTCACCACATAATTTGTTACATCGTCGAATATTTTTCACATTTGAAACACTTTCTTCGTCACAAATTTTTGCGTTCTAATGATTTGATTATACAATTATACAACACGATATAATTTATCAATCAGAATATAGGGTATTAAAAAAATTAACAATAATTGTGTATCATAATTATACGATTTTAATGAGCTCGAAACAACAGAAAAAAATGTTTATTAATTTAGAACTTTAAAAATAAACGAAAAAGAATATGGATTGTATAAACTTGTATTTAAGTTGAAAATAATTTGGCAACTTTTGATTTCCCTTTAAGTTAGTTAAAGTAAAAATTATATTTCATTGGTCAATAATTATCGATGTTTTGGAGAAGTGTAAGGGCACAAGAGCCATATGTGGATATGTTGCCCCTGTGATCTAGATGTGTGAAAAAAAAGAAAAAAAAAAGTTCACAAGAAGGATCAGAAACAGAGAAGAATCGCTAGGGTATCCTGGGGGGCACGTGTTTACCAAAGATATTTAGCTCCATGGGAAAAAAAAAAAAGGTCAGTTAAGTGTCTCAGAGTCCTGATGCCTTTCGAAGGTGAACCCTTGAGGAGCCTTTTTTTTTTTCAGATGAGATATCATTGAAATTCCATGAGAACACGACTTATGTATTTTTTGAAATCAAATTTCAGTCAATTGCGCTATGGTATTTCCTTGATAGTGTATGGTAGAGATACTCTGAATGGCTATAAAATATCTACTTGGGGTGAACCGAGAACAATAGCCTTAAAATATTTGAGAATAAAGAAAAGTGATAACTTTACAAAACGTGGCAAAAGTGTAGGACCTTCAATTACTCTTCTTTTATTTCTTTTTAAACTTTATGTCTTTAAAAGGCAATTTTGTTAAAATATAAGTCACATTCAACTTTTATTATTTATTTTTTTAATTACATTGAACCATAGGTTCTCAACGGGGTCGCTTCCAATCCCCGTGAACGGTGAGAAAAAGCTGAGGGTCGATGAACTTGTTTTGGGTGGTAGAGTGGGGGATATTTTGAGCTTTTTTTTTTTTTTTTTTTTTTGTCATTGAAACTTAATTTTAAAACTCCCTAATAAATTTATGAAACTTATTATCCAATTTACTCCATTTGCTCCAGTTATTAAACGAATTTAGCGACGGCTCTGGAACCAGTAAGTTTCTTTCCCTACATTTCCTGGGTCTTCTCTTTCTTCAACCCCGATAAATGTGTATCCATAGCACAAAGGAAAACAAAACGAATCAAGAGTTCGGTATTTTCCCTTTGGGTAGTTGGTGACGGTTTTATCTTTGTATGTATTGATACAAAATTATTTGCATTTAGTTGCAAAAACCCTCAGAGTCTGTTTGTATAAGTCGTAACAATATATTATCTCTGCTGTGAACAAACTTTACAGTAATGCTCTCAACGGTCGATTATTTGGACAGCAGTGTGAAGACAACGATGAAGAATTCAGTGTTTTTTTTTTTTTTTGGTGCATACCGAGGCTTGCTGGCTCTCCAAAAGCACCTGCTTAAGTAGGTTCTGGAATCTTTTGGATTTTGTGGTTGAGTTTCTCGAAGAGAAGAATGTAACTCTGTGAGGCAGATTGCTGCAATTTAAGATTAATGTGCTTACAAGACTTATTTATTTGCAAAATTCTATGGAATTAATTTGCAGTTTGAAGACAGTGGACTATCATCAGAAAGTTTATAATTGCTGTCCCTTCTTCCTACCTTGTCGAACGAGAATTCAGTGCTGCGACGAATTTAGTTACAAAATAGAGAAATACTCTCAAAATCATGCAAAAATGGGACTTGTGCTTTCATCTCTAAAAATATGGAAGAGAATGTTAAGAACCATCAAGTACAGCTGTCCCACTGACAAAAGTATTTAATTGTTTCATTAATACTACTTTTTAGTGCCCCCCCTCCCAACTTTTTTTGTCTTTTTTTAAAATTATCTAATAAATTACAAAAACCTCTTTTTAAGCATTTTTTGCATTATTCATTTGAATTTCAACAAACAGACTGCAATAATCTGCCGGGGCAAAAGTATAGAGCTAAACCAAACAAATTTGATGCGTAAAAAAGTTACTTAAACATTTTCCCTCGTATAATTCAGTAACACCTACTCCCCACCTGCATCTTTCCCATACACTAAAATATAGAATTTACATAAAGGAGTGGGCGTTGAACATTTTTTTTCGCTCATTGGAGGGCAGAAGCTTTAAAAAGGTTGAGAATCCCTGCATTAAATAATCCCTCTTTTCCTTAAAAATATTTATACTGCCATGTTGTAACTACAAGCTTCACAAAATATGAAAACAATGTGCAGCTTTTGTCATAATAATGCGAACTAGTAATTTTATGATTAATGTGAATGTGTTTTCAGCATATTGTGGAATTATTGTAACCCCTCTTGAATGGGTAATATGTTAATGGACGTGATATTTTCTGTGCAATCGATTGTGGCGAATACCCCAGAAAGCAAAATCAAGCTTTTTTTTTTTTTTTTTTTTTTTGTAAAATGTGTTTGCGTGCATAGCTAATGTTTAAAATACAATATTCACAGTGCAAGAAACAGTGTAGGGGAATATAATTTTTGAATTCCCATTCACGTTACTGCCCCAAATTCTAATAACATTAATTGAAAACTTTTGGGGAAAATGCGGTGAAAACAAAAATCATTCACAGCATTTAACAAAAGCTTTATGACCACTCCCAAATCAGGAAGTACGGAATAACATGATGAGTTTCAAGCGGAATTCTAATTGTAATGAAACGGAACCTTGAGAAATGAAAACAAAATACAAATTAGATTCATCTATTGTAATTTTTCCCGTAGCACGTATTTGAAACAAAAAAATGTTTTTTCTTAATTACTAAATTAGACGTTTACTATAATGAATTACGAAAAAAAAAAAACTTTGTCAACGGATGAAAAATATTTTGAAAAAATATTAATTTTATATTCCATCTTCTCTTACCAGTTGAAAGTACATTTTAATGTGCTCCTTATTTTTGAATGAATTAATCCATTTTCTTTTCATATTTTCTTTACTATGTTTTAACATATGGAATTAAAAAGCCGCTTTCTATTAATGAAATGCATTGCATATTTAAATGACATTACATTCTGATTACTTATTATTATATATACGAGGGGTGTCATATAATTTTGATTATTATTAAGAAATAACTTAGATCTTTGGATAAAATTTATTCTGCTTATTAACTTATCTTTACGTACATAATGATGTAAATTAGGGCTATTAATGTTTATTTGTTTTGTTTCAATTAGTAACCTCTGGTATCATACAGTTTTAGTTATTGTTAAAAATAATCGAGATCGAAACTTAATTTTTAGTTATTATTCTTAAGGCTTCAATACATTGTCTCACCGTCCAAAGTAATACATTTCTCCCAGCGTTCCTTGATTTTTCGAAGATCA
>BMAW01098605.1:357438-393129 GCA_019974015.1 Nephila pilipes | reverse complement strand
ATGGACTATACCACTTAAATGTTGTCCGTTTGACCAAGGGAAGTCACATAGATCATCTATGATGTATGTGTACAAAATTTTGAAGTTCCGTCTACATTCTTTGTTAATTCTATCGATCAATTATTTTCCATTAAACAGTTATAGCCCCGTTTGTATTCGCTATATATATATATATATATATATATATATATATATATATATATATAGTTGTTATTAATCAAAAAGTTGAAGGTCTGTTCTTGCCTGACGTTTGAAGATAAGTTAAATGTGTGAAAGTAAGTTAAGTTAAGAGAAGTAAATAATAATCAGAAGTGTTGTTACTCATATTGGGGCGAGTGTAAGATGTCATTCATACAACCCTGTTAGTGTGTAAGCGAGCTAGTTGACACTCGAAAGTAAGGGTCGTGAAATAATTTGATACGCTAAAAGTAAACTGCGTAGATCCTCAAGATTACGCGGAAGGATTTAAAATTATGAGCAGATAAAGGGATAAGTGGAACTGTTCTTTTAGATAGAGGCCGATAACGGGAACTGTTCTTTTAGATAGAGGCAGTTAAGCGGAACTGTTTTTATTAGTTAAAAAAGATGTAAACCTGTTCTTGTTTGAAGTTTAAATATAAGTTAAAGATGTGAAAGTAAGGTAAGAAAAGTAAAGGTGTAAAAATAAAAAAGTAGTGTTTTCCAACAATATATATATATATATATATATATATATATATATATATATATATATAAGGGGATTTTAAGTATATCTAAAAGGTGGTAAGCCAGTATTTTAAATATATTATCAATAGTTCAATTGAGAGAAAAAACAAGCAATAGAAAGAGTTAACACTCCACGTTATTTTAGTAATAAAGCAGAAAGAGAGCACTTAACTAGTGTGCTGGCGCTCGGTATGACAGTAAGTAGAAGAGTGTATTAAAACAAAATATAGAGGGCGCTACGTTATATCGAAATAGGGAGGGGCAGAGGAGCTACCATCCCGTCCCCCATTGAAATACAAATTCCTATACGCATAAATAAAAAATTAAAATTCAGAAAAATTACATAATGAACTCAATTAAGATATTGATACATGAAATAGAATAAGTAAAGCAAAAAAAAAAAAAAAACATACATTATAAAATTTAAAATGAGTACATTTTCAATTAGCAGGTAAAATCGAAGTATCTCAAACATTTCTTTTAATCATTTTTCCATCAGAAAGCTAAAGATTTACAACTCTTATTTTATCATCTGTACCTTTAAAAACATCTACAACTCTTCCCGTGAGCCATTATGTACCTGGAAGAGAGTCATTTTTTTTATCAATACTAGAGTACCTATATCAACGTTATCTTACGCAAATTTCTATTTGCTTTTCTCTTGCAAATTGTTTAGATAATCCTTTTTCCAAATTTTCCACATTTGTTGGGATATTCAATTAGCTCTATACAGTCTTGACAATATATTTTCTTCAACATTTATAAGTTCTGGCTCGAAAATGGTAGTAATAGGCCTACCAATAAGAAAGTAGCCAGGGACAAAGTCTCAAAATTATCAAATTCTGATGAAAGTGGGGTTAGGGGTTGTGAATTTAAAACAGCTTCTATTTCAGCAAGTAACGTGATAAATCCTTCGAGAGTTAAATTTGAATTTCCAGCTACTCGCTTTAAATGAAATTTGAAGGGTTTCACTCCCGATTCCCATAACCTACCAAAATTAGGAGACCTAGGTGGTATAAAATGCCTTTCTTAAAATAATTAATTAATGTTTCATCAGGATATTTAAGTAATTGATGCAGCTTTTTTAATTCAGACAATAAAAGCCTTGGAAGTAAGGTCGGACACAAAGTCCAAAAGGATTGCTTTAGTAGCTCTGCATACAAAAATGTAAATGTATATTTTATTAAGCACTCCCTTGCGCTGATTTTCAAATTTCATCTTAAAAGGTTCACAGAAGTCCACACCACAGTTGTTAAAAGGAAAAGTTGGAGTTACTCTTTCTTTGGGCAAATTACCCATAATTTAATTTAATGTTATAGGCTTTTTTTTAAAGCATGTAATACTATTATGTGAACAACTTTATGTGTTATATTTCTATCATTAAATGGCCAACATTTACGACGAATATGATACAGCAAGTTATTAGAATCAATATGCAGGTATCTAGTATGAAAATATTTTATGACATTAAAGTTACTGTATGCTTGTTAGACAGCACAATAGGATATTTTTCATTGAATGACAAAAATGAATTTTGCTATCTTCCTCCAATACGAATAATATTATTGTTATTTACGAAACAATTTAATGAATCTAACTTACTGTTTTGAGGAACAGGCTAACCCTTTTTCCAAGTTTTTAATATCCCCGAAAAATTATACTATTTGTACAGACTGTAGTAACCAGAGATCGACCTTTTCAAGTTCTTTAAGTGAAAGAGGACCAATGACTCGTTCACCACATGATAACCTGGCATTCTTGCAAAACCTGAAAATAAAACTTATAACTCTAATTAATTTTCTAAAGCTATTGGCTATTGAAACAATCGTGTTGAAAAAGTCGATTTGATCTGAAAGAAGCAAATTTTTAGAAGTAAATTTTTTTTAGTTCTTTTTGAATTTCAGTGACAGTGTTCTGAGAATGTTCAGCATTGTCAGTCTGTGAAAGGTTGCAGCCCTTGCATTATAAATGACAGTTTATCAGATCTGTAACCCTCAAGCCTCTGGACAGGAGGTCCAGTGGGTTGTTTTTGGAAGATATATGATGCCATTTTTTGGAAGATTTTGAATTTTTGAAACTCGGTTAGCCAAAAGGTTTTAAGAAGGAGAGGTGATGTTGTAATCTAGCTTAATGCAATTGCAGAATACGAATACAAATTTACTTGGGAAATATCCATTTTTAGTGCAGCCAAAATTTTGTTCATAAGTTTGGAAAGCAGGAGACAGGCAGAAAGCTCCAACCAGGGAATGGTTAGGGTTTAAAGCTGTGCCATTCTTGACTTCCTGCACAAAATTTTATTATTTTTTTTATCATCGTTGTTAGTCTTAACAGATATATAAATAACAGCACCAAATCCCTTCTTTGAAACATCGGCAAATCCGTGTAGTAGTATTTGTAAAGGATCTTCTAAAATAATAAATCTTGGAATTTTTATCCTTTCCGATGCTGGTTATATATATATATATATGTGTATATATATATAACACATGGATCAATAAGTTCCGAGACTAACCCAGAGATGGCGCTCGTAGTAAACCAGTAACCAGGTCTTTCTAGAGTACTAACCTTTGCTTGAAACGTGTCAAAATTTTAAGTCGATCGGACCAGAAACAGCTGAGTTATCGAGGTTGGAGTAAAGTCGTTTTGTAGTTTGTTTAAAAAATGGAAAAAACCGAGTTTCGTGTTCTGATAAAACATTGTTTTTTAATGGGTAAAAACACCGTGCAAGCGAAACAATGGATTGAAAAATGTTACCCGGACTCTTGTCCATCCAAAGCAACGATTTGTCGGTGGTTTGCCGAGTTTAAACGTGGTCGTACCGACACAAATGACGCGGAACGCTCGGGTAGACCTGTGGAAGCCGTTACATCGGAAAATGTGAGTGAAGTGACAAAAATTATAATGAAAGATCGTAAAGTGAAGCTCCGTGAGATTGCTGAGATGACACAGATATCATATGGAAGTGTATGTACTATCCTTCATGAAAAATTGAGCATGAAAAAGGTTTTTTCCAAGTGGGTGCCGCGATTGCTTTCGATGGAACAAAAACAGCAACGAGTCGATGATTCAGAAAGCTGTTTATCGCTATTTACTCGCAACAAAAAAGATTTCTTGCGTCATTACGTGACCATGGACGAAACATGGATACATCACTACACTCCAGAGTCGAAGCGGCAGTCATCTGAGTGGCGCCCAGCTGGCGAAAGCCGTCCGAAGCGTCCGAAAACGCAGCAGTCAGCTGGCAAAGTCATGGCGTCAGTTTTTTGGGATACGCATGGCGTGATTTTCATTGACTACCTCGAAAAAGGTAAATCGATCAACAGTGATTATTATATTGACTTGCTGGTGCGTTTGAAGGAGGAAATCGCAAAAAAACGACCGCACAGTCTCGGGACTTATTGATCCATGTGTTATATATATATTTGTGTGCACAATGTCGTCTTTTCAGAGGAGTTGGGGCTCAACTTGCAATATTCTGATGGCCGTACACGCGTCTCGAAGTTTCTAGGAGACCGCTTGTCGCATGCTTACATTCAAGAGCCCTGTACCTGGTGTGATGGTTTGGGCAGCTATTGGGTTCACGACTCGCACATCTCTAGTTCAGATCGATAAATTTGAACGCAGTTTGGTAAATTTCTGACATCTAAAGTCCAGTGGTTGTGGCCTATCTTCGATTCCTACCAAGCGCTATCTTCCAACAAGATAATGCACGATAAGCGCTATCTTCCAACAAGATAAAGAACACAACATGTTGCATGTCGTGTTCTGATCTTCCTCGATACATAGGGAATTCGATTGTTGCCCTGATCTGCACGGTCTGAGTCACCCATTGAAAAGATCTGGTGATGGGTTGCTGAGAGCCTGGTCTTCCACCCCTCTCCAGCTAATATTATATATATGCTGCTTCAAGTGGAACAGATTTAAAGCAGCATGGAATGATTTGCTGTTTCTGTCATCCAAGCTCAGTTGGACTCTATGCCTATTCAGGTAAAGGCTGTTTTAGCTGTCAGGGGTGGCAACTATTTCTACTAATTTCGCACCATTGTAACCCGCCAAACTGCTTGCAAATTGAATCATTTTGTCTTCATATCGTACTGTTAAAACACGATAAATATATTTTCTGTATTTGCTTTGCTTCTTTGTGTTTTAATGGCATATATATATATATATATATATATATATATATATATATATATATATATGCAACTACTCTCTTCAAAAACAACGCCAGAAGTTAAAATGCCTTATTAACTATCCCAAATGAGGCGTCTTTTTCTGCCTGGTTGGTATAGGTACAACAAAAGCAACCGGTCAAATTTTATTCGAACCCACTGGACCAGGGTTCGAAACAGCCACCTACTCCTAAGGTTGGACAACTCTTTTCCCTACGCGGGATCGAAAAACAATGCATCGAAGTGGTGACTCAGGACTAGAACACTAGATGGCAGCTCAACCTGTACCTACTGATTACATATGCCACTAACGCAAAACATTTTCCTTTGCATTTCTAACTAAGACAACCGCACATAAATCACGACTAGTGATATTCTGGCTATGGCGCAAGTGTCGACGCGACCCACCACTCAATTAGAGACAGCCGATGAAGTCAAATGGGAAACTGTTCTTATCAAAACTCAGTTCAACAGTGAAAAGATGTATATCAATTGCATTAATGGTTGAAAAAGCAAACTTCTCAATAAAAAAAAATTGTCTCTCTTCGTATCATCTCAATGATACTGGAGGGGGAGTAAGCAGCGACTCTTCAGCAACAACTACGTAAGTTGAAACACCTTATTGACTGGTCTGATTTAGCTCAGTTGGTAAAGGCGCAGCACAAAAGCGACCGGGGTCAAATTTTCTTTGTACCCACTGGTCCAGGGTTTGAAACAGCAGCACCCTTCCACGGGGTGGAAAACCACTAGTCATATATATATATATATATTTTATATGATATGTGTGTGTGTGTGTGTGTGTGTGTGTGTGTGTGTGTGTAGAATACTAACTACAGAAAGGGGTTACATTGCTCGTTTTTTATTGCTATCTAGGGGTTTTCTGGATTCATTGACAATTCGGACTTTTATAGAAAATGACATTTAATGAAACAATATGTTTTTGTACAGTATTTACAAAGTATAAACAGAACTATTAGTTATACATATTAAGGAGCTATCGGATAGCATATATATCCTTTTGGCCGCAAAATTGCGTCTGCTGCATCGTGTGAGCCCCTTGAAATGAGGTCACAAAGTAGAGACCAAGTTCGTGGTACCCTCTAGTGTTGGAAGGCGTCCCAAAGTGTGTACATCCTACAGCTCGGCCACTCCTGAACATCGATGACCTCAGCGACATCTGGTGATGACCTTATAATCTGATCGAACACAAGTTAACAGTTAAAAACTATGAAATATAAACATTACAAAAAAAAAACTTTAAAAAAAATCAAAAAGAATTTGCTATTGAGAACTTAAGGTTGTCTGATTTTATCTACCCGGGGAAGAAGTATTTCATTAGATCAGCAGAAGTGGTAGTTACATTCGGACCTGCGTGATCGCCTACTTTATCTATCACATATCTATGTCTGTGCTTAATTTTAGCTACTCGATATGGTCCGAAAAATTTAGGTCCGAGTTTGAGGCTTACACCAAATTGTGTAAGTTGGACCGCTACTAAATCATCAATCTGGTACTGGTGAGCCTTTTTTTCTCTTCTTATTATATGTTCTTTGGTTCTCAGACTGAATCTTTAAGATATTTCGTTTCGCATCTTGACAGATGCTTTTCTTTTGATCCAGATATTCTTCTTCTAGCCCTTCCATTAGTAGGTCTTTATTCTTTATGTCTTCTTTAATTCTCATCTCAACGCTAGTTAGTAGGTCAAATGGTGTCCACTTAGTACTACGACTGATAGTAAAATTCAGGATTCCTTAAAGCCTGTCTACATATCGATACTATTTCGTTGCATCATCGAGTGATAACTTGTTCAACACTGGGATAAGAGTGTGGTGGACTCTTTCGACTTGACCGTTACCTCGTGGAACGCCAGTGGTAATTTTTAAATGTTGTACTCCTTCTTCTGCACAATAGTCACAAAAGGTTTTTGGTGTAAATGCAGATCCTCGATCGGTTATTATTCGTTTGGGGTTGCCAAATGTACTTTGTTGTACTTTCAGCCTTTTTATAGCTTCTTCTGTGGAAACAGTTTTTACTGGGTATAACCAGGTGAATTTCGTAAAAGCATCAATTATCGTCAGAATGTGCTGATAGTTTTTATTAGTTGATGGCAATGGGCCAATAAAATCAACATGATAGGTATTTAGAGGTGATCATCTTTAGGTATTGGATTCAGAAATCCTTTCTTTTTCCTGGTTTTCTATTGGATAGAATGCAAGGTACCCAATTAACTATTACATGTTGGGTAAGTTTAGTTAAATTTGGAATAAAAAATTCCTGTTTGGGCACTTCTTCAGGTTTGGCCGCTGAGAAGTGACCCTTTTCATGAACTAGTTTAATTAATCCAGTCTGCATACCAATAGGGGCAACTATGAGTTCACATCCTTTTTTTGAATGTCTTGATGAATTTGTACATCATCCAATTTTTTTCGAAAAATTCCTGGGATTTCTTGCTTCCTAGGAGTGTCTTAAATGTGTTAATATTTTCATCTTCCGACTGTGCTTTCTTCAATCTGGCGGTCAATGTATCATCCCCAATCATCATGATTGGATATCTGCACAAAGAGTCCACGTGCTTCATCCTTTGACCTGGTAGGTGTATTACTTCATATTCAAATTCTTCGAGCAGTAATCCCCATCTAGCAATGCGGGTAACTAGGTCTTTCTTGCTCATGGCATTTTGGAATGCTTGGCAATCTGTCACTATCTTAAATTTGTTACCTAATAGGTTAACACGCAATTTCTTCAGAGCTTCTACAATAACAAGAACTTCTAGCTCAAAACTACTATATTTTCTTCCTTAGGGCTTGTTTTCTTAGACATGTAGTAGACAAGATGCAACTTTCCATCTTCTGCTTCTTGGAGCAGCCCAGCACCGTAACCCCGTTGGTTTGTATCAGTAAGCAATTCAGTTCATTTTCCTTGTTTGAAAATAGTCAGAACTGGACTGTTTGTCAAAATTTCTTTGAGTTTTTCAAAAGCTTCTATTTGAGATTGACCAAAATTAAAGGGATTTCTTTTTCTTAATAGGTCACCAAGTGGTTTCGTGATTTTAGAATACTCAGGTATAAATTTTCGAAAGTAACCAGTCAGGCCTAAGAAACTTTAAACTTGTTTAACTGTTATTGGTTTAGGAAAATTTCTTACAGCGAGCATTTTAGCGAGTGAAGGACGTATAGTACCGTTTACCACAATATGTCCCAGAAATTCTACTTTTCTTTTTAGGAACTGGCACTTTTTGAATTAAATTTCAAGACCGTATTTGAATACAACTTCAAGATCGACTCTTAATTTACTCTAACCTCCATCTTCATCTGTAGATGGAATTATTAAATCGTACATGTAAATTATTATTTTGCCTCTATTCATCAAATTTTGAAATATATTGTAAACATATCTTTGAAAAAAACTGGGACAATAAATGAAGTGAATTTCTGACAGTCCTCATTGACGTAAACATGGAAAAATCCATTCTTCAAATCCAAGGTTGTATACACTTTTGCATCTTGTAGTCTATCGAGTACATCATCTATTAAAAGTAGTGGAAATCTATCCTTGACAAGCTTGCAGTTTAGTTTGCGGTAGTCGACACAAAGTTTGGATTCTCCGTTTTTCTTCTTCACTAGTAATACTGGACTAGCATAATCGGATGAACTAGGTCTGATGATTCCTTGTTCAAGCCATTCTTCAACATGTTTATTGACCTTTTGCTTTTCTACAAATGGCAAACAACGAGCTGGTTGGTAGACTGGGATATCGTCTTTCAAAATAATTCTCATTGAAACATTTGTGGATTCGGTCTTCTGAGGTTTATAAGAGGAAATTATTCTTATCAAGTCATTTTTTATTTGTGAGTGGAGGGTATGACTCAAATCTAACTCATATTCAAGATGTAATTCTGATGTTTGCATCAGCCATTCTTTTTCCTCATGATAGTGGAATTCAACTCCATTTTGGGTGAAATTTAAAGAAGCTTGTTTCAAAATATCGGCGCTTGTGATGGCTTCAAAGTTAAGATGCTCAGTCAGCACAACATGCCATGTTAAGGAATAATGATCTTCATCTATGATGAAGTTATGTTCAAAATAACTTTTAGTCAACACTTGAGATTTACCTGTACCCGATCGGACAATACATTTTTTAGAAAACCTTTGTTGGTCTTCAATCTTTGTATTTATGTCTTCACGGATGAGACCAACTGAACTACCAGTATCCATAAGAGAGGAAATGGTTTTTTCACCAAGTGTAATATTTTTCAGGTGTAGCTCTTTTTGCGTGGTAACAGAACAGTTTTGTACTTCAGAGTTCGATGGTCTCGCATGTTCCGATTCTTTCTTGACTTTAGGACAATTGTAGCTTAAATGGTTTGAAGAATGACAATTAAAACATTTTCTAAGCATTCGTTTTTCAAAATCCTTACTCAGATGAGTCTCATAGTATTTTTTTTTCAGGTTTGAAATTTTCAGTTCTCCTGTGGCGATTTTCACATCTTCCGAAATTAACGAACTTATTCTGCAATCTAGCTTCTTGCTTCCGAAAAGATAGTGAGAAGCATGTTTTCGGCTTCAATGTCCTCCGGACATCTTCAAATTCCTCGAGTTTCTCGGCTAGCTCCTCTGGCGAGTTGATACTGGGCCATTCATCTGAATGATACTCTTTAAATTTGATGGGAGCTCTTTTCTTCATTTGATCTGCTATTATCAGATCTCGCAACTGGTCAAAGGTTTTGACGTTAAGTCACTCAATCCATCCATTAAAGAATGTTTGAATTTCTTCGTAGAAATCTCGTCATGTATTTTCAGTACTTTTCTGGTGAGTGACAAACAACTGCCTAAACTTTTCAGGAGTTAATTTGAATCTTTTGAGTAGCAGTATCTTCACATGATCATAATCTTTCGCCCTTTCTTCAGGCTCTCGAGCAATTAGTTGCGTTATTTCTTGTGGGAGTAGATCCAACAGATTTGCAACCCAAAACTCTTTTGGTACGGACATCATATTAGCTAAGAGCTCAAATAATATCAAATATAGACTGATATCTTATTTCATATCGAGTTTATGTAGTAACTAATTCCATTCATTACTCAGTCTATGAGTATTTACCGCCAATGTCCCTTGACTCAACTTAATCAGGGCCTCGATTTCTTCTTTTCTCTCTTCTCCTTTTTCTTTCCTTTCTTCAAAGATATCATACATCAATTTAGTGTCTTCCTCGCCGTACCCTGTGCTATTTATAATGAAATTTTTCGACATTGGTTTAGCCATTTCAGCTATTCTAAACTTATTTCTGCAGCTAGTTTAAGGAAGTCCTCTTTCTTACTTTTCAATAAATAAGACATTTTGTGCGAATAAAAATTTGAAATATTTTATAACAATTAGCTATCCTGAAGAAAAAAAAGTTGATTAAAATTTTCTTTAATTCAGTTGAATGAAATTATTTAACTGTGTTTGCTTAATTGATTCTGTGAAAGTTAAAATAAATGTTCATGCAAAATTCGCAATAACTTACGTTCTCAACCAAGATATACATACAAACTTAAAAATAATATACAATATTTGGAGTACTTATAAGATTTTCAACATTCAATAAAAAAGAAATCATTCAATAAAAAAATAAGTTAATACTTTTCAATTCTTGATTTTATTTTTTCAAATATATAAAACAAACAATTTTCATGCATAATTTCTTTTAACGGAAAAAATTCGAAATATATTCTAAACTGAAAAAGAAAACTCATATACTATTATGGAACAAATGTATATACTTAAGGATTAATGAGGGATAGAAATGAATAAAGAAGATCGTATATTCCTAGTATTCACAAGACAGAAAGATATTTGCATCAATAAAACAAAAAAAAAAAAGTATTAACATACACGTTCTCAAAAACAGAAAAAAATTACGAGTGTTTAGTGTTTGATGGCGTCTTAAAATGTATACATCCTACTCACACACACACACACGCACACACACACACGCACACACGCACACACACACACACACATATATATATATGATATTTTTTGGAAAATAAAATTAATCAAGGAACAGTTTAAGAACTTAGATATGAAATGAACAATTTTTTTCAACCTTTCAAAATCGCAAATCAGTCCTATTTATTTTAACTTAAAATCAGAAAAGAAAATTATATTCAAGTTTTTTATTTAATTACGAGTAAATTAGGTTTGCTTCAAAATAATTCAAACTTTGTGGAAAGGAATATAAGTATCAAAAAATCAATTTACATCTCAGCATATGATCAAGAGGAATTCTAAATAAAGAATCTAGGCCATTTAACCGATAAATAAATGAATAAAAATAATAAATAAAAATAAACTGAAATTATAATAATAATTTCTTGCAACAAGCTTAACACTTAAATCTGAATGTCATATTTAGACAACGTGATTTCTGCACACAATTAGTTCGGTCATTGTATATACATATTATGTGAGTGTGTGAGCCTCTACCAATATCTCTAAAAACATAATTTTACAAATACCACATAAATAAATATAAAACAAAATACAAATAAATACACAATTAATGAAAAAAAAAAATTGTCTCGTTCAGATTGTTAAGTAAAACAGATTCGACTGATTTGCGTGTGCGTGCATATATATATATATATATATATATATATATATATATATATATATATAACACTTTTAAGACATTAATATCACTTTTATTATTTATTTAAGAGTATGTATATTGAATGTGTAAAATCTCAAATAAATAATATATATTTGCGAACCGATGAAGATAGTGTTAAATAAAATTAAATACCGATACTCTATCAAAATTATGGTTAAAATTTTTAAGATGTATTAAATTTATTGCATTATTATATATTGTATTACTTCATTGTATAAAATATATTTCATTGAAATTTCCAACTTTCGAAATAACAAGTAATATGAAATTAAAACATGTACCAACAATAAATTGAATCCAATTTTTCAAGAACTTGGAACTATTCCTTTTATAATTGTTCTCTTGCTTCGAAGAAAGTACAATTCTTATTCTCAAACTTGGAAACGACAAGACAAGTAATTGCCATAATTTGGAATGAAGTTTTAAGAACATAACCTAATTTTATCTTTTCTATTTTAAGATTATTGAACTGTATTCGAACTAAAAGTAATCTTGAACTAATTGAAGAAAAAAATAACTCCATTATTCTCTCTCTTTTTCTGTCACTCACATATCTTCCAATTTCTGGGGAATTTCATTTCAACTAGTTTATTTAGGTAAAATGAGTGCGAAGGAATGAAACCTAGAATTGAAATTCCAAAAAATGATTGAGTAATATCTTCAAATGAAATTTCATACATACAATGTATCAATTTTAACGGTCTATACGTGAATACACTTTTCTTTCTATTGATATTATCATTAAAGAAATAATAATTATTTTATGTAATGATGCATACACATATTTACATAATTGACTTAAAAGAAAAATGTTTTTTTTTTCGAACGTTAGAACATATTCAAAAGAGTAATATATATAAAAATAAATGTTATTTATTTTTAATAATTTCAAAATTTTGAAAACAAGAATGTTTGAAAGGTAATTTTCTAGATATTACTTCAGATCTTAAGAATTATGAGCAATACTGTTTCCTATGAAACACATTTTTTAAAAAGAAAATTTAATTCCATATGATTCTCAGGAACGATATCTGTGACCTGGAAAATGAGTAAAAATTTCTTCAAAAAAAGTGAATATTTAAATATTTAAAAAAATTACTGTGATTTTTGTTTAGTAATATTTTTGTCAGTTCTTTTTGCAAACAATAGTTCAGAAGACAATTTGAATAACATGCGATAATGAGGGACTGAATGTGTGATATTACGGGTCTTTCGAAGGTTTGTTTAAACATTTTCCCAACTCATGTGATAATATATTTTGTAATACATTCTTTTTCAACAATCCCAAAAAGAAATAAATAACGTAAAAAGTGTTACACATTTTCTTTGATAAAAAAAAGGAATTTAAAATTTTATTTTCATTTATTTTTAAAAAAAACTCAATGTAAGACGAGTTTATTATAAGCCTTTGCAAAAATAATCAGCGGTTGAATGAACAAATATTTATACATATGGTTTTAATTACTAAATGAAATTAATTTTTACCTCATTGGCAAGAATTTTCAAATATTTGAGTTTTAATTGTTATTGGAGCGCCCTCTTGCATCGTTTAAATCAATCTTCTATCTGACCTATTACCCAAGAGATGAAATGAAAGAAACTAATTATTGAATTCTTCTACAACGAAATCACATTGATTTTACATATTTAACATAAATAGAAAAAAAATATGAAAATGGTAAATCAGAATAGAAAAATAAACGAATGAAAACCATTAAGTCAAAAAGCGATCTCGAGCTGAGAAGCTGAGAACTATATATATATATATATATATGTGTGTGTGTGTGTGTGTGTGTGTATGTGTAGTGTGTGTGTGTATATGTATACGTATGTATAAGCGTGTGTATATATATGTATATATATATATATATATATGGCTCTGCCTATGTTACTAACTTAATTTCATCAAAAAAAAAAAAAAAAAATCAGATCTTGAACATTTAGAACATTTAATTAAGACATTTCACATTAATATTTACACGAACATACAAAATAGTTACAAAACATTTTGAACATCGTATTCGATGTTACGAGACATCTACACAACAAAGTCGTCCTTTCAGGTTGATGGCTCCGATCGTCTGATTCTAGTTCGTCATTTCTTCTGACAGAGTCAGCGTCCTCTAGTATATGCTGTTTATTCTAGTTCTACACATTCAGCCATCCTGGAAGAAGGTGGCCTCACCTTCTTAACTTTAATAAAAGGCTACATTTATATTTCAACCTAGAAAACAAAGCTAAAAAGAGAAAATTCAAAAGCAGTAACAAAATACAAAAATTGAATATCTTTTATCGTTCTTGGAATATCGTCGTTTTCGGAAATTGTTATCGTTTTTGTCATCGGCTTCACTTTTCTATTCGTTTTTGCTAACGTCTTCAAAACATATATAAAACAGTCATGTTGGGGGGGGGGGGGATAGGCATAAATGAAGAAAAAGTCATAATTGGTAGACACACAGTCAAATAAATGAAATTATGGCATATTTTATGTTACGCATAAATTCTGCAGAAGTTGTATTTTTAATTCCTTCTTGCTCTTCTTTTGACACTTCATGTGTGTCATTGCCTCTAATTTTAGTAATTTTGCATGGCCCTAAATATTTCGATTTAAGCTTAAGATGTGGTCCGAATTGAGTTCGTGTTGTGACAACTAAATCACCTAATTTATAGCAATGAGGTGTTCCTCTTTGTAAGTTGTAAGTCTTCTTATTTTGCTCTTGAACTTTGAATATTTGTTTCTTGGAATCTTTTCATAGATCGTTACGCTGTGTTTCAAAATTAGCTTGAAATTTGGCTTCAATATTTTTTTAAAAAATTTATCAGTATGCTTGGTATTCATTTTGGTACCGAATAACAATTCAAAAGGGGGGGGGGGGGGCAATGCCTCTTTGGTAGGTTGAATTAAAAGTTTGTTGCAGTTCTTTAATGTATTTATACCAATGTGAAGGATTTTCAAGCGACAACTTTGAAATAATAACTTGATTCAGCCGTTCAACTTGTCCATTGTCACGCGAAAGGCCTGTTGTAATTAGAGGATAATTTATATTTTCTTTGGAACAATACTTTTCAAATTATTTTGACGTAAAGGCAGTGCGACGATCGGAAATTATTCTTTTTGGACTTCCAAATGTAGTTTTTTGCTTTTCCAATTTAGAAATAACTTCAGCTGATGATGTCGTCTTCGTGGGATATAACCAGATGAATTTTGTATAGCAGTCAATAATTGCCAAAATATGATAATAATTGTTTGCAATACTTTGTAAGGGTCCTACGTGATCTATGTGATACGTATGTAAAGGTAAATCTCATCTTTATGAATTGGATGAAGAAATCCTTCCTGCTTTCCTTTTTCTTCTTCTTCAGTTTATTAGAATACAATTAGCTATTGTTCTATTACAATTAGGTATTATTCTTTCAATCTTTTGTTTGAATTTAGAAATAAAGTAATGCTCTTCTAAGTGTTTCTTTCTATACTTAACTCCCATATGTCCCTTTTCATGAGCATTACTAATTATTTCAGTTTGCATACTTTCAGGTACAACTATTACTTCTTTACCTGTCAATAAACTTATAGAGAATTCCGTTCCGCTCAAAATAGTCTTTATAATTGGAAATTTTCAAAAGGTCTTTGTTTTTATCTCGCTATCCTCGTTCTGAGCAAATTTAAGTTTTGGTAAAACATTTCCAATAGAAATACAAAATATATTAATTGGGGATCTACATAGAGCATCAACATGAGACATTTTTGAACTAGATCGGTGTTCTATTACATAATTAAATTCTTCCAATATTAACGCCCATCGAGCTACTCGTGTAGACAAGTCTCTTTTATTCGTGGTTTTTTGAAACGCTAAGCAGCCTGAAACTATTTTAAAGGGTATCCCTAGAAAGTCTTCTATAACAGCAAGAACCTCAAGTTCGTAACTGAGGTTCTTTTCAGCGTCTGTGGCTTTTCTACTCATAAAATATGTTGGAGGAAAACTATTATCATTTGGAGATCTTTGCAACAAAATTGCATCATACCCATCTAGGCTTGCATTCGTACGTAATTCCGTTTCATAATTTGGATTATAAATTCCTAAAATAAATTTCTGAGAGAGCAATATTTTAAGGTAATTAAAAGAATTTTTCTCTTCCTCGTTGAATCTAAATTTACAGTCTTTTTTTTTTTTTTTCAAAAGATCACTAAGAGGTTTAGCAATAATAGAATGGTTTGGAATAAATTTTGTAAAATATCCATTTAAGCCTCAGATTCTTTGAATTTGTTCTAAATTATTAGGTTCAAGAAAATTAAGAGCAGCTTTGGTTTATAAAGTGGACGAAAAAATACAACCCTTTTCTATCACGTATCTCAGAAATTCAATCATTTTCTTCAAAAACTGAGATTTCTTAAAATTGATTTCTAAACCATATTCACACACAAGATTGAAAATTAGTTTTAGTCTTTCGATTCCATCCTTTTCAGCTGCAGATAATATTATTACATCATCCATATAGGGAAAAACAATGTTATCATTGATTAAAGGTCGAAAAAATGTATTAATAAAACGTTGGAAAACTTATGGGGTGTTACGCAGTCCAAAAGGTACATTCAAAAATTGATATTGTTCTTCATGAGAGGCAAATGACATATATTTTCTATTCCGTTCATTTACATTAACAGGAAAAAACTATTTTTTAAATCAATAGCACTAAATACAAGCAAATCTTGTAATCGATCCAAGACATCTTCAATCAATGGTGAGGGAAATCTGTCATTAACTACAATTTTATTTAGCTTTCTATAATCTACATAAATTCGTGGAGTTCCATCTTTTTTATTAACAATAACAACTGGACTGGAATACTCAGAATAACAAGGTTCTATAATACCCTATTTTAATCATTCAGTTATTTGAGAAACAACAGTTTTATTGTCATCCAAACCTAGTTCGACTCCATGCATAACCGGTAAAGGCCGTTTTAGCTGCCGGGAGGGGCATCTGTTTCTACTAATTTCGCACATCTGTAAGCCCTAAAACTGTTACAAATGTAATCATTTTGTTTTCATGCTGTACTGTTTACGTACAATAAATATCTTTTTTTGAATTAGCTTTCGTTCATGGTGTAGCAATTTTAATGGCAGTAGTGTGTATATGAGCATTTTTAATTTATTTCCTATTGCATACTTTTAGGTGTAACTAATATTTTACCATCAATAAATTCATATAGAATTCTATTACTTTCATAATAATTATCATAACTGGATATAGAGGGGATTATAATTCAATCCA
This sequence comes from Nephila pilipes, assembly GCA_019974015.1. Taxonomy (NCBI): domain Eukaryota; kingdom Metazoa; phylum Arthropoda; class Arachnida; order Araneae; family Nephilidae; genus Nephila; species Nephila pilipes. The sequence goes on along the minus strand of BMAW01098605.1, from coordinate 376,327 downwards.
AAAGATGGTAATCCAGTATTTTAAATAAATCGTCTACAGTTTAATCTTGAGAAAAAACAGGTTGTAGAAACAGTTTAAACTTAACTTTATTTTAGTAACAAAGGAGAATGAGAACACTTAGTGTACTGCCGTTCGATATGAGCGTAAGTGGTAAAGTGAGTCAAATAGGATTCAGAGGGCACCACGTTACATTACAATAGGGAGGAGAGAGGCGCCACCTGGATATTTTCAAAAGGTTTTAGTTGAATTATGTTTTTATTTCGCTATCCTCATTCTCTGAGTTAAGCTTAGGCAAAACACTTTCCTTAAAAATACAAAACAGATTAATAGGGAATCTTCTAAGAGTATTAACTTGAAATAATTTTGTTTTAGATCGGTGCGATCTACTTCATAATTAAATTCTTCTAGTAATAAAATCTATCGAGTCATGTAGACAAGTTTCGATTATTGAAAATTTTCTGAAACGCTAAACATTACAATTTTAAAGGGCATTCCTATTAAATAAATTCCGAATTTCTTAACAGCTGCCATGATGGATAGAGTTCACACTTTGACACACACTCACGTAGAGAGAAAGCTAACATCATTTGATAACACTAACATTCATTCGCTTATTTCTGCTTTGGTTCCCTGTAATATAGTATTCAGAATATTAAGAGCTCATTTAAAGAAAATATATCGTCAATAGCTTTAAATTTAGGTTAATTTTTGGTCATTTATTGTGAATTCGAACCTAAATAATTGTCGAATTTTTTCCCGGTTTTTTAATCGCTATTTGTATGTATATATACATATAAAAAAATCTTATGAATACTTTTTATTTTCTTTCTTCAGTGTATTGATATTTCATCAATTTCGCCAGCATTAATTTTTCAATTTTAAATTAACTAAATAAGGATGAAGCTGGCTCTCTTCATAATCTTGAACTAAAATCTTGTCGAGTGCACAAAATGTAGATTTCTAATACTTGGATCCTAATTCCTTTTTGAATCCAACTATAGATTGTTGCCACTCATATGGATATTAAAGATTTCTTGTTTAAGTTGTTGTCGTTATTGCTGCACATACCCTAGAATAACAGAACTATATCAAGTCCATCAATTCGTGCACCCTGAAGAAGTCCAAGACAAACATAGGATTCTCAATAATGTTCTGCCTTGAGAGATTCAGACAAGTAAGGATTATTCAGGTGAAGTATCTTCCGAAAAGCATTTAACGTATGTCCAAAGTGCTTAGAACCCTCAGAATATTTCATAGTTCTAGATGTCCCCTGAGAAAGCGAATCAGAGTTGTCTGATCCTGTCTACTGCAATCAAGAGTCAGAGATCACTCCGGATGACAACTCCTATATCAGGAGTGAACAGGTGGAACAAGCCAAGTTGTTTAATTTTGACTCTTAGCTCTCGAGAAAATTTCAAGATAGGTAAGAGGTGCAGTAGGCACAGATGGCTCACTAGCTCCCGTCTTAGCCAAAGTGTCCGCAATCTCATTATCCTCAATGCCAAAATGGGAGAGTATCCATTGTAGATGGATCTGATAAGATGTGTAAAGACGTTTCAGGTTTTTGAGTATTTTCTCTCCAACACTATCCCAAAGCTTTGCCAGTTAGCCAGGAGTTAAAATAGTTTCTGCTATTAGACAGTATCCATATTTCATTATCATTGTGGGATAGTGATTTGAGCAATTCCAATCCTTCCTTAATGGCAATAAACTCGCTGCGGAAAACAGAGCAGGAATCGGAATTTCTCTTCTAGATGTTTACCTCTTGATCTGTATATTTGATGTATATTCCATTACTGGAACAGTCTCTATCATTTTTGCTACCATCCGTAAACATCTGAACTGCTTCCCCTGGGACAACATCAATTTTCTCAAGTGTCAGCTGATTTAGAAAAATTGGAAGATCAATTTGTTTATTCACTTGAACAGTAAGGACAGTGTGGAAAAATACACCATTAAGTCCCTCAGAAGGACCTTAAAACAGTGTCGGGTGTTATTCCACAACACCAGAGATATTATTGGTAGTGAGCACTTGACTGAATGGACTTCTCTTTTGAGTCTTTGATTGTTGCTCCTAACTTTAAGGAAAGCAGATGTTCGATTTCGTGAACCAAGACAGTAAAGTTTATTGTAGTATTTGACCAGACAAGCACTTCTTCGAAGTTCCAGAGGCTGCATATCAGCCTCGTAAAGCACTATATCATTTGGGCAAGAATTCCGTAGGCCAGTAATGATTCGATCAGCACTAAGCTTGACTCGTTCGAGTTTCTGCAGGTTTGATTCTGAAGCACGACAATAAATAGGGCATCCATATTCTAAAATTAGTCGAACAAGAGAAATATAGGTTTTTTCTGAGTGTAGAAGCTTTTGCTCCCCAGTCACACCCCGAGATATATTTTAGAATGTTGAGGAGCCTCCTTGCTCTCAACGCAAGAGAATCATTATGTTTATTACTCAATATCTCAGGATCCAGGACAATACCGAGGTATTTTGGGTGCTTATCAACAGTGAGAGGTTGTTGATTCAAAATGATGCTAGGTTGAAAACCATATAATTTTCTATTAGTAGTAAAGAACCCAATTGTAGACTAAGGGAGGTTAAAACTCAATTTGTGGTTTTTAGCAAAGTTCTATAATTCGTCAAGGGCAAGATTATTGTCATTCTCCAACTTTCGCAAATCAGAGGCAGATTTCCATACTACAATATCGTCAGAAAAATTCCAATTTCCCAATTCTCAGGAACAACCTACTCCACCCCCGCCAAAAAGAGGGCAGAGGGAGACTCAGGACAAAATCCCAAAAAACTCTTTGGTGCAGTCTAAAGTTCTCTGATAAGAATTTGTTAAATTTCACCCTTATATAAGTCTGTTCCTTAAGAAGTTGTAAATACAGGCCAGAGTCCTTACACAAATTCCATTGACATTAAACAGCTTTATAATTATTTTTTGACACCACACCCTGCCGAAAGCCTTTGATAAATCGCTTGCTTAACTTTAATATTTGTATTTCATTTGAAATTGGAATCTGGCAACCAACTTAAAATATGTTTGGAAATCTAGATTGAAAATTAAGTCATTTTGTTTTTAACTAAAAAGATAAATATAGAGAAAGATAGGAATTTAATGGTATTTATCTTAAAGTTGGGCGGACACTCTGCTCTTTATAATATGTACGGCATTGCAGAATCCAGATTCTGTGCATTAATAAAACGTTTGGTGAGCGAAAATAATTTCGGAACCTGCGCTGCTGTGTTTCATCTATGGGAACTAGAAAGTATTACAGAAACTATACCAAAGGAGCAGATTTCGAAACCTAGTCATTATCTCCTTCATGGGCTTATAATCATGCAATACCATAAAGGTTGAAAAGTTTTCGATGCTTCTTTCTAGCGAGCTGGATATGCTTCCTGGAACGAATTTTTGAGTATTGTACCGAGTCTCAAATACTGCCACAACTGCTGATATTCCGTTTAGGAGCATTGGCTGTAATTTCTGACAAGCCTTTCTAGAGATAGGTTCTGTATCCTGATTTTCTTACCTTCTACAGAATACAAGTCGTAGAATTTCAAATAACTTGCATAAGTTTGCCTTGATCTCTCTAACTACGTTGAGGAAACAAAGCTTGGGTATTATTTACGTGTAGTGTCTGTCGAGATATTCATCTTGAGCTTGCTTCACATTTGTTCTCCTAATCCTTTACATAAACGCTACGAATATTTTGGGCAAGAAAATGAAGATGTTCCCTCATTAATATGTGCTTGACTTGTGATATGATAATTAACTGAATTTATGAAAGCGAAGAAGAATTCCGAATGTTAACATAGATCCATCTCTTTATCCAAGTCTTAATCCGACTTTGAATTCCGTGGAACTCTTAAGTCCTTAATTGTTGTATGCAGTGGACAAAAAGGAATAAGACCTAGATGCTTACGGACATTTATTAGGAAGCTAGGCACAATATATATATATAGGTATAAAATAATAAAATTCCAAAATCGTCTATGTGTGTTCCATGTCATCCTTCTAAAGTGTGTTCCATGTCATCCTTCTCATTAGGATAGCACTCTTTATTCACTTTACTTAGTCAAAGGACGCTAGTACTTCTCATGTGAAGTAGTACTAGCTCCCTTTACTGTACTGCAATGCCAACAATATATGTGCAAATCCTACATACATAATCTGCAATAAGTAATTAAAAATGTAGTGATACAGTAAAGAAGAGACTTTTTGTGATTTCTGTTCATTTCATGATGGGCTGTTTACTGTACTTCAGCATTATATTTAATTTATTTATGCATTTTTTTTACTTAAGACAATTTATTATACTCTAAGCCAATAAATAATGCAAAAGTTTTTTTTAATATTTATTTATTTAAAATTTATCCAAGAAATAGTATTAAATACCAAATAATCACATTTTAAAAACTGTATTTTGATTATTTAATGTAAGCAATGATTTTCTATTAATGTGTAATGCTTCATTCTCTACTTAATGAAATATTGAATTCAGTAAGTTTTAATCTGCTTAATGTTAATGAGAGAAACGATGAAAAATATTTAAGGAGTTATTCATTGTTTCAAGTGAATTTTTTCACCGAAAAATCACATGTATGATTATCAGCTCAACATTATTTCACTGAGTACTTTTTCTGAAAACTTGATTTCAGGAAAATGTTATTTTTTCTTGTTGTTAATTAGTGTTCCTTGTTTTAAACGCACATCTAACTTTAAAATTAATGCATTGGTTTTCAGATGATAAATCTTAATAAAACTAGTCTATCGTATGTATAGCATTGGTATTATAGTTATTATTAAGAATAAATCTAAGTACTATCATAGAGTGTTTGAAATTAAACTATTTTTGATATAGTTTCTCCGGATATTACTGGAGTAGTCAGAGTATCAAAAGATATTGCAAGCAGGAGAGGGTTTATTTTTAAATTCCTACTATTAGCTCACACTCTCTCTATAAATATCTTGTTCAAATTTTCAATCGTTAATCAAATACTTTTTATTCATCCACTCAAGTTCAAATACATTTTTTTAAACTTGTAGTGGATGACACTTAATTTTAATACAGTTTTTTCAAATATTAATTCATTTAATTAAAATTAATTGGTGAAAATGCAATTTAGCCCAACCGTTTGGCGCGAAAATTGTCAAACTTGGTGATTTTTTTTTGGCTGAATGTTAAGTCCGCGAAGCCCACCAGGGTAGCCACATTTGGCAAAATACCGCCAAATAATTCCTGTCGCCATGGTTGATTGGACTTAACTGCATTCCAACCATTTAAGTTACCAGATGAATTAAGAAATAAGCCAATGCTTCTGCTATGTCATTTGTCTTGCATTGGCAAAGTTTGTAGAGCTTCAGTGTAGAATCTTCATGCCTTCGGATCAAATCTCGTCATAGCATAAGCTATTTTTTTTATTTGATTTTCAAATAATTAATTTTAGTTTTATATGGAAGAAAAAAAACTATCTTACTTAAGATATTTAGCAGGATATAAATTTAGGAATAAATACTGTCAGTGACGAAGCGTGTAGATCACTGGAAAAAAATTTCTTTTCTCACTTAATATTGTGATTCTGTCAAATATATATACATATTTATATTAATTGTAATTATTTAATAAAAAGTAACTAAAATAAAATTTTCTTTGTTGACTTAAGTAGGAATTGACTTAATTTATATATATAAATATATATTTCTTGTTCTTATTTAGAGTCAGCATTGAGCGAAAAGAATAGAACTAACAGACAAACCACATAAATATATTCCCTTGAAAAGATTAAATTGGATTAAGTTTTTTAAATTACTCTCGTATTTGTTACCATGCAGCCAAAGGAAATGTAAATTCAGAAATGTTACAGTTAATTGCCTAAAAATTTCAGCCTATCAGCACAACTCATTTAGGTCCAATTGTCTATGGATAGAAAAAAAAAGTCATCTCTATGTAATGAATTTGAGAAACGAAAACATGATTCTAATTACCAAAGGAATTATTAATCAATCATTAATACTCGATTCTTATGAAAACTTATAATTTATGAGCATTTATTTATGTAACTTTATAGAATCATTAAATGTACAAATACACAAATTATGTATACAAATAAATAAATAAAATATTTCATGGAAATTATGTTATTTAGCATAGGGAAAACAAATTTATAAATTTTTTTTTGAAATTTTCAAATCTTAATAATTTGCACCGATTGTAAGCTTGTGGATTATCATATACATTCTCTTATAGATTATAATCATGGAAATAAAATACAAATACTTCAAATGATTTCATCTTTTTAGTTACTTTAAATGAAAACAGATATTTTATTCTTTTACTTGAACATCAACGAGAACTACTCGATGCATACAATTTCACTCACTTTTAAATCAAGCTTCAAAATCAATCTTTCATGTTCCATTTCTAAGTTCAATGACTCTAAAATAGAGTGCGTAGTTTCACTAATTGTACTCTAAATATAATTTTCTCTCCGTTATACTAATGAAAGAACATTTAAACTAAATAGCACGTCATGTTTGAAGTTTCTTGAAATGTAAATGCTTAATGGAATTAACATAAGAATTAAGCATTAAGAAAAATTGTAAGGTGAAGTTGTATATATAATAGAATAATGCTGTGTAATATATATGTATAAACCGAACCATAATAAATTTCTAAAGTAGCAATTTAAAACAAAGATTTCAAATATAACACCTTTACTAAGCTTATTTAATGCATGAATAAGGGAGAATAAAGGAGTTTTGGCCAATAATGTTTTTATTCAAAAAATTTTAAGCGCACAAATTCAACGGTAGTTTTTTCTTTGCTTTCCCCCCTTCGAAACAGATTTAATTGCATTTAATTTTTATAATTCTTGATATATTTTATTGTACACGGTAGGTTTTTTTTAATACAAAAAAAAAAAAAAAAAAAAAACATGAAGCTACTTGAAAATAAATTTTTAAAAAAATACTGCATTTACTAGTGTTAAATTACTTATTCTCTCTATTACAGTTCATAGGAAATAGTTCTATATTTAATAAGAATCTTTAAATACACTTCTGGCCATTAAAATTGTAGCACCATGAAGGTAAGCAAATACAAAAAAAGATATTTATTGTATGTAAATAGTATGGTATGAAGACAAAATGATTAAATTTGTAAACAATTTAGGGTTTTACAGAGGTGTAAAATTAGTAGAAACAGCTGCCTCCCCTGACAACTAAAACGGCCCTTGCCCTGTTAGGCATAAAGTCGAACTGGGCTTGGATGACAGAAACGTGCGACTTATTCCATGCTGCTTCAAGTATATGCCCTACTTCATGAACAATATTAACTGGAGAGGAGTGGAGGGCAAGGCTCTCAGCAACCCATGACCGGAAGTTTTCAATGGGTGACAGCTCTGCAGGACAGGACAATAATCGAATACCCTGTGTATCGAGGGAGACCAGAACACGATATGCTTCATGTGGTCTTGGATTATCTTGTTGAAAGATGGAATTTGGAAGGTCAAGAAGATAGAGCACAATCAATGGCCGTAAGACGTCAGAAAAGTACCTATCTGCTTTGAAATTATCGTCTATCTGAACCAGAGATGTGCATGTTGTGTACCCAATGGCTGTCGAAATCATCTCACCAGGTGCAGGGCCCCTATGCTGATACCGAATGCTATCAGGTGAAAAGTGGTCTCCTCGGAGTCTCCAGACACGTATATGGCCATCAGAGTACTGCCCACAGAACTGGGATCATTTGAAAAGACGACATTGTGCCACTCCTATATCCAGCTTTGCAGATCGGTGTACCAGAGTCATTGTCTCTTTCTATGCTGCGTTGTTAAGGGAGGCAGAAGAAATGGTCGCCGTGCTGACAGTTCACGCTGCTGCAAACGTCATCGCACCGTACGAGTGGATACTGAGCGTGTTGCAAGCATGTCCATCTCCTGATTAATGGTATGTGATTTGGTTGTAAGGTTTCACAGGGTCGATGTCCTAATATGTCTGTCCTTTCAGGTGTTAGTCATGGGAGGTAATGGAGATCATGCTTGACGTTCAGTATGACCCTCAGCGACCCATTGATTCCATATTCGAATGCCAGTAGTTGGATTTCAACCAATGTGACGGGCATCCAATGAAAGATAATCCACTCTCTCAATAGGGAACGATCCTGCCCTTATTGAATTCCGAAACTTGCTGGTAAGCATTTCTTCTTCTTAATCGAACCATAACACAATATTCTTAGCAAATTCCGACCTTACAATCTGAATGAGAAATCCTCTACGCAACTCTTCTTTTATACAGTGCTTCAGATGTTGTTTCTCCTTCCTGCGTCGTCTAAATGCGCTGAAATACTAATTATTTGCATATCTAAACCTCTTCTTCCTTTCATGTGATTTTGACGTTTATCAGATCATACCTTCCTGGCGTTGTAATTTTAATGGCCAACAGAGTAGCTTCTTCCTGCTGCTACAAACATTAGCTATGATATTCAAAGATAATGTAAACTTTAAAATTGATTATTTATGATGATTTTTTTTTAAAAATAATGACTATACCTTGACCTTTTTTTTATTGATATTAAGTAAGTTAATCATTTAAAAGTTTTCTATTTTGTATTGATTCTGAAATCATAATTAAAGAGCTTTAACATTCATAAATTTTCACAATTATCTACTAAAATATGATGTTCAAAATATGATTATATTTATAATAAGATTTGCGATTTCCCCTTACATTCATATTAACAAATATTATGCAATGATGGATATCAAGCAAGCGTTTCTTACTTGTATTTGATGTTATTTTGATTTAGCATTTCTCCTCCTTAATATTTTGCTTTCCAACAAAAAAATGTATTTCATATTTTTAAAACTCATTTATAAATGTAGAATCACACAGTTCAATAATTCATGAGATCTTTCTAAAACTTTTTGATACATTGCTGGAAGTTTTTCTGGTGCAATCCTAGTCACTATCAACTATCTTTCATACCTTTCTCGTGGCTCAACTGGTTAATGTTAAATTGCTTGTATTTTAACAATACTTTCAAACATTTTTATTTTGCGTGCAATTTTTCATTTGGTCTCTCTACTGCGAATGTTAAAATTTTTGAGGAATATTTACTCACGAATAAATTTTTCTAGTCTCAGAATTTTCACACTATAACCCCACTAACCTTCAAAATGATTGTTAAAGTTTTCTCTGCAATATATTATTTATTCAAGTCATTGCTGTGTAAAGTTTGAAAACGTTTCTACCTTGATAATAATGGACTAGGGTTTTCGCGACGAGAATATTAAGTGTCCTGAGATGTCTCAGACGACACGAATGGTCTGAGTCTCGGAAATTATTCGGATATCCGATTTTTTTTTCCTAAGCTATAAAACTTCCGTATTGTTAGAAGGTAGTCATTTTTCTGATATCGGTTACAATAAAGTGCACGCATAACCTATTGTTTTCTAAACACATAAATCTAAAAATGATAACGTAGCGTGTCTTAAAAATAAATCTGTTGTGAACTGTATTATGAGATGAACGCATTTTAAGACCGCGCTCTAGGCGCCCATAGATCATTCAACATCAACGTCAACGTCAAGACAGATAAAATAAGTAAACCATTGTTAATAAAAAAAGAATTACTTTCTAATACTTTTCATAAAACGAATTTTGATATTATATTAATGTTATATTGGTGTTTTATTTACATCACTTCGTTTGAGGGAAGTTTCAGTCCTGTTTAGTAAATGTAAAATCTGGAGTAAATGCAAACACAAATAAAAAAAAAAGGTATTTTATCTTATCTATTATTATACAGATGTTCTCTTGAGTGATATAACTCATTTTTTTTCTTTCACCATTATACAAATGGACAGTTGCATGATTTCATCCAATCTTTTCTTCCTTCATATTTTTCAATTATCGAAACGTAAATGTTTAGGATTTATTTTTCTCGCTTAGCCTTCTGCCTAGATCCCTTGCGCGTTGCTAAGCAACAAGCTGATTAATTAACTGTAAACCGGAAATTAAACAACCATTTCAAAAAACGCAATGTTTCTGTTTCACGTGAAAACTGAATTTTTTATGGAAAAGGAAACTATGTGTCCTTCAAACAAAACCGAGAGTGGAAAGTAATTATTATGTGTGTAGCAGCAAATTATAGGTGAATCTTTATTGTCGAGTCATTTAATACTGCATGATACGAGATGGAATATTATAGCATTCTAGTCACGAACTGAAGCTAATGTAAAATGTAGGACAGCGTAGGTGCATATCGATTTTCTACAAGAAATAACTAGATTGCGAGAGAGAATGAGATAGAAAAGAAAGAAAAACATTACTACTACCAATTCATTTTGTCCTCCTTTTGAAAAATAACACCGATTCCTTAAGAGCAAAGGTAATCAATATTTCCAGATGAATTTTACTGTCAACCAATCTGTACCCTACAAACTGTTTATTGGGAAGTTGGCTGTTGTGGTAAACTAGCATAAATCTGATTGCTTATCTGATTTGTTCCTCTTATCACTCTACGTGATATTATCTATATGATTTCCTGTATTATCTGTAATCTGAACATATCAAGTAGTATTTGCATTTCTATATATGAATTTATTTAAATTCATGTTTTGAATTGTTTCATATTGATTTAGTAATGCCTTCTGTCAAACGTTATTGTTCCCCCCCCCCCATTAGAATGGTGCTTAATTAGATTATTATGATTTTGTAACATGTATAAATTTTTTATATTTATTTTGAACTGACCTAGTATTATTTCTTTTGATTCTGATCTCTAATGAGATCTTCAAAGATATTTTTGTTCAAATTCAGTCACATTTTAAAATTTTTGCTAATACATCTTTCAAGCACTCATCATACTTCATTAAAAAATAAAATTTACTACTTGCTGATAAATTATATCAAAATATTGTTACAATATTTTTGAATTATTTAATTCTGCATTTTATAATGTTACAGAACAAAAAAAAAAGCATGTTTTTTTTTTTTTTAAAAAATTTTGCATAAATGCTCTTTTATATTATGCCTCTCTCTCTCTTTAAAACTTTAAACAAGTTTAGAAATTAACTTTCACATAGTTCTTCAATTACTTTAAAATTATGAATTGTATGACTTCAAATAATTTGTTAAACTGGATCAAATTATTTGAATCTCATGCACTTCACGTAGTAAAAGATCAAGATGACCCTATCTTATATTATTGTATAATAAATATATTACAAAAGATTAGCTACATTTTATCAAAGCTGAAGTTTAATAAACATACAAATAATGATGATAACCACTTTACATATCCAAACTAATTTTTAAATATTTTATCCTATGTTAATTGGATTATGATTTCTTTCATTTACACCTACACCAACTACTCATCTCTATTTTTACCATTTTGTAAATTTGAAATGTTTAAGTTGTTTCATATTTTAATCATAATATATGAAAATATAAAGACTAAATATGTATTTAATAATTGCATATAATGAGCTTTAATTTTCTGTGCCTGTTTCATTCTATTTATGATATAGTTGACAATTTTCCTCTGCTGTGGTTTGAGTTATTTATTCTTTCAATGAAAGAATACAATTTTTAATATGTAATAGTATAGTATAATATTTAGTATAAACATTTTATTAAATACTTAATTATAACTTGAAATGTGTATTTTTAGTGAATCTGTTCAAAATATAATAAAAGATATTCAAGCTCTGATATGAAGTAAAAATTATGTGAAAGTTGATTGAAATTACATGAAGTAGTTTAGATAATATTCACTGCTGGGATATAACATGCTATTATTAGTTTATTCTTTGATTTCATTTGCTTATTGAAACTAAAGAAATTTATCTTAAAATGAAGTATATTATGATTTTATTTCAAATTTAATGTAAATATTTTATCTAATGTTTTTGAATCACTCAAAGGAACTTAAATATATATTGACTAGTTAAGTAATAAGATATTTTAACTAAAAACTCTTTAAAAAAAAGAAAATGACATTTCAAAAATTCACTTTTTAATTTATTGAATATTTAAATTAATTTTGTACCATATGAAATGCTTTAAAAATTGTAAAAAAACTTAATTATTTTTCATTTTAATAGCTATACATCTATCATTAGAGTTATATGCATCACTACTTTAAATTGTATACTATAATGTAATGTTAATTTTTTTTTTTTTTACTTCTTTTTGTTCTCAGTTTGTCACTTAAATTTGGTTAATTGTATTCATAATCTGCTAATTGATTTGATAATGTATAAATTATTTATGATAAACTATCCACTATATCCATTATTTTAGATTTCTGCTGAACTCATTATTTATGAATTCTATCTGCATTTTTAAGAGTAAAATTCTGTGAATTTTTCCAATTCATGTACTATAGTTATTAATTTTCATGTTCACGATTTAATTTGTTGCAGTGCTTAGATTTCCTGGTACGTTGACTTACATAATGACAGTGTTTCTTTATAGAAGTGCTCATCAATATTCATATTGAGTTTTATTATTTATAATAATGATGTATGTATTCAGTTAATGAACTTATATATGAAAACAGTCAAATGAAAGCTATATATGTTTATATTCATTATAGCTGTATTTGAAAGTATTAATATATATGTAATAAAATTATTATTTATTAAATCTAAAAGAATTAAAACTATTATATATATATATATATATATATATATATATATATATATATATATATATATATATATATATATATATATATATATATACATACATACATACATACTTATTATTTTTTCTTTCCATTTTGATTATTTTTTAAATCTACTTAGAGGTTTTAATTTCATTTCTTAACAATACCTTCGTATTTGAAGTGTTAAATAAAAATTCTGAAATGTATTAAAAAAATAAACTTGGAATGTAATTGTGATTCAGCTTATGAACAATTTTTATATAATTTTTTCTGCATATAAAAATTGTTTTCCTATTTATTTAAAAGTTTTTTTTTCCCTTTAATAATATTTATGTCTAAAACTTTTATAAGATATATTGATACATTTTTATATGAATTTAAAAACTCTATTGTGATAGGCACTCTAATGTCATTTATCAAAATTTTATATTTAGTTTACAGTCTGAAAATCTAAAAAATATGTCAAGACTATTCCAATCCAAAAGCATTCTAAGAATTTTAAAAAAAATTAGTGAATTAAAACTTTTTTTGAAGAAAAATTTTATTTTGAAGTGAACTTTTTTTTTTTAATTCTTAAAAAATTCTTCTTTATTTTGGTATTTCTATAAACCAGTATACGATAATAGTGCAGTTTTTATTTTAAAAAAATTATATGGGTATTATATTATTAAACTTTTTTCTAAATTGTTTTTTTAGTATTTTAAAAATTCTTATGAAAATATAATTTTGTTTTTCTGAAGCATCATTTAGTTCAGAATGTTCCAGTACAGTTGATGAGTTACCTTGTGTTATGCTGGTTAATTATTTGATTACATTTATTTATAAAGAGGGGGAATGCATTTATATTATTATGATGTACAAAAATTAAACTTGTATTTAAATTTATTAATAAATTAAATCATTCTTTTTTTTTCCACTTCAAGAAAGATAAAATTAATAGATTGAAAAAAGTATTACTCTTTATAAGAAAATATGCATTTAAAAAACATTCATTGTATATGATCTTTTTTTTTTTTTTTTTTTTTTTAGAGACATATTAATTAAATCTTGTGAAATTTTTTTTTAATGATATCCGTATTTAGTTCGAAGGCAGAAAATTCATATGATTTTTTTTTTATTGTTGAATAACAATATAGGACTGTAACAATTCTGTATTAAATAAAGTATTAGCCTTAATTTCTTGAAAAAAATTATTCATATGCTTTTTATTTCTATTTGATAGTTTTTTCTGCATATAAAATGCTTATCTGATGATTCATTATTACTTTTTCAAGGCTCTCTGAGGAATAGTGTGAAATATAGGACAGAAAATGAATTATTCTTTTTTAGATTCTGAACAGGATAGAATGAAGATATTTTTAGTATTAATATTCAATGAATGCAAGTTTTCCAATGTTAAAACTCAATCTTCATTCCATTAAAAAGAATAAGAGGAAAAATCTTTTTTAGCTTGCATTCCCCCCCCCCTCCCTCTTCTTATATGATGAACATTCTTCAGGGATTCTTACTTAAACTTGTGTTTTAGAAAATTGTTTAATCACACCTGGTGACCCACTTCTGTCAAAGGTTACCATGGGTACCGTTGCTATGTTGGACCGTTGCTAGGTGTTGCTCTTGAATTTTGTAGCATGCATGTTCCTTAAGTGAATGACCCTTTTTGTTTAAGAATTCAAGATGTGTAAGCATTGCTCCATTTGATCAGGTCTGCTCATGGTGGGCTTTTTAGATTAGATGACTTGGGTGGAATTGGGTGACACAGCAGCATTTCATTTCATTTAGGGGAGTGTTGGGCGATGAAAGAGGAAAAATCTGATGTCATGTGAGCATTTTGTATTTCTTTGTATGGAAGTTTCTTGTGGATAAAATTTTTAATTTTATGTGTTTCAGATACATGTTTACACGGGGTGAAAGTCCCTATTTAGATGTAGAATCTGTAGGCAAAAGTATTTCGGCATGGGTATCATTAAAAAAGTAAGGCATTCCTGGCTCACTGAAAGTAAAGAAAGTACTATCTTGAACCCCTCACTCTCAGATCCTTAAAAAAAGTTTTTAAAAGCATTTGGAAAATATTTTCTAAAAATTTTATTTTGTTTTTAGATATTTTTTTAGATTACTTATTTTTCAGTTGAATCATTTGATAATTTTTAAGCATAATTTATGATAATTTGCTTCATATAATACCACTATTACCTACCTTATTGTATTTTATGAAGGAGGATTCTAAATTTCCTATAATTGTATGGATGAATAATATGTTTATAGCTTTTTCCTTAAATCATGGTATATTTCTAAAGATGCCTTATTAATTTTTTTTTATTTATACACTTTTTTATATTTTTAAATATAAAATTTTTATCAGTTAAAATCTGTAAATTTGAAATAATCAATCTGCATATTATCATTTTAAATGGTGAAATTGCTGAGGGAAAAAAAATGAGAAAAACAATCGCTTCCATCAGATCTCCATAGTTTTATAATTAAAACTGTTTTAGAAGTATTTATTATTATTACTATTGTTGTTCTTTTTTGGTGAAATATGCTTGTTTCCAAATAATATCGCCTAACATTTTAGTCCACATGTAAATAATCTGAAAATTTATTTTTTATAATTTTATCTTCCATATTATATTTCAATCGATATCTAATCTCATTTTATTCATGGCCTGATCAGTGTTTTACACTAGTCTTTCTGTGAGTTAACAAAGTGGTGCACACACTAAGGAATGGACATCAAAAATACATAAATTTGTATTCAGACACAAGGAAAATATCAAAAAATGTATAACAGAATATCTTTTAGCATATTTATCATAAACTTAATTTAAATATCATATCCTAAAATTAAACTTGTTCTTGACAACTTTTGTTATACTTGCAAAAAGGAAGTATTTCAGTAATTTTGTTCATATTAGTTAAAAATATATATTGACAGTTAAAAGAGTATTATAACTGTCAGCTTTTAAATAATGACTAGAGGGAAATAGTTTGAGTATTGTTGGAGATATATGATGAGAGTAATTAATTACAAGGGAGTGATTATAGTAGTTACAAAAAAATGTTTTCTTGCATATTATCTAAAATCTGCTGTAAGTATTTAATATTACATGAGAACAGACCTTTGATAATACATTTGCTTTTATAGTGTAGGCCAAATTATAGCCATTTTTTTTGTATTCTGTTGATTCTTTTACTGATATCTCTCTTAAAAATTATTGTGATGTAAAATATGAAGAATTTGATGGAATTTACTTTAATTGTCTAATTAATAATTCTTTTATTCCAAATAGATTACACTCATTTGATATATGTTAGTTATCAGTTTTTCATGTGACAATTCACATTTGCTTAGAGTTCTGAAATATTTGGATCCCTTCTCTTAAAAATCAAAGTTAAAATTCATGCTTTTCAGTAAAAATCATAAATTTAATGAAAAACATAAAATTTTGTCTGTTTGAAAATTTAAGCATCTCAATGAGAATGAGAAAAATAAAGTATGTGCTAGTCAGAATTACTTTTATATTGTTTTATGAATATTTAGTGTATAAAAAATAATTTAAAATATAGATATTGTAAGAAAAAAAAAAAAGTTTATATGTCCAAATAATTAGTGTTAAAAATGTTTCAATTCCTTTATTTCCCAAGAAAAACTTTTCTAATTTATTTTTTATGCAAATAGTCTCATTATTAACTACTCTTTTTAGTTCAATTAAAGTAATATTTAATCTCATACACACATTATTTTTTATAATTAGAAAAGAAAAATAACATATACACAAAGTTTTTATCACATCATTTAGCAATTTTTTACTATATTTTTATATTCATATTTGCTTCTTCTAGGGCTGAGGTAGCTTTAACAAGAGGTGTGGAAGTTCTTCCTTCTATCAACAGTAATTCATCCATATCCAAATTGGAAAAAAATAAAAACCCATGTAAGTAATTTATGCAGCTGTTATGAACTTTTTTTTTAAAAAAAAAAACATTTTTTTTCCCCTTTCAGTTGCTGCATTTATTAGTTTTAATAAATATCTTAAGAAAACTGATTTTGAAATAAGTTATTTTTCACTGTTGATTCTTGTATTGTAACATTGAGAACTTATTTCTCTTTTAATTTGTTTTATTGAGCTAAAATGTTTTCTTAAAAATTTGTTTTTCAGCTGTTGGATCTCCAGCTAAAACAGTGGATCCCACAAAAGGCTCACCCAAGAAACGGAAAATGCTGAGATTTACTGGTAAGTTCCTTTTATCATTTCTTCTGGGCAAGTGTAAAACCAAATTCAGTCTCACCTCAAATAATAGCCAATTCACAGGGGATTAAAGCCCGAGAGGGTTATGTTCCCCGACAAAAATAGTCGGTTTGGTTTGGTTTTATCATTTTTAGTTATTTTTAACAATGTATATCCCTGAAAAACAATATTACTCTTTTTCCTTTCCAAGGCATTATATGACATGTTATATTTTTATAACATTAACAACACCCATGCAATAACATTTTGAAGAATTTAAAAACTATGAAGAAAGTTGAAATTAATTTTGCTTTGAGAAGGACTCTCAGAGGTTAAAACTTAACTCTTGCTATTACTTCTAATATCTGAAATATATATATTATAATCATTATTATTATGTAAGTTTTTGTGATAATCCCATTTGTTTTTTAAAAGGTGTTCCTCGGACAAGACCAGATGTGTCACCCACTCGAGCCCTAAAGCCCTTACATAATGACAGAATCAATGGACTTGCTGCTGCTAAAAAGTCTACAAATAGAATTTTAGAACGTGCCGATCACTTCAAAACAGTCACACAGTCTAAAAAAGAGCTTGCGTTGCTTTATCAACATAAAGTAATATGGGAACAAGAATATATGCATTTGCAATATATGGAGGACAGACTACAACGTGAAATTTACAATCACTTGACAATTTATGGTCAGTTAGGAGCTGATGGGCAACTCCTTTTAGCTGATAATATAAACTTCATCTTGGAAATTGAAGAAGAGAAAGCTTTTTTTCGAGAAAATGTTGTTGACCCTTTATGGTATATAAGGTAAGTTCATTGCTATTGAAAAAAATTAAATTTTCTTACATAAATCTCCAAGTTCATACTTATTTATATTTCATATATAGTTATGGAAGTGCTTGCATTTTAGAAAGTTTTTATTACTTACTAAAAATTAAACTCATATTTCTTAATTTAAATTAATTGCTTCCTACTTGTAACTAGATAAATAACAGATGTGCAAATTATAATGTATGATATGTATTGAATTATGAAGTAAAATTAAAAATATGGGAAGATTTTCTAGTAAAAATAAATATACAAGATATATTTAATGAAGTACGGTATTTGAAAACTATTTTATCGATGATCTTGTAATTAAGTTTGATATTTTTAATTTGCAATATTTGAATACCTTTTTTATAAAGCATTTTTTTAATGAGAACATTATCAATGTACCACTTTCCTTTAAAAAATTACTATTAAATACACCTGAAATGTATTTTATATCTGTTTTGTGTTTTATGTATCATACACATAAATTCAGACTTCTTTTATTGAAAAAAAATCTTATCATTTATATCTAAAAAAAATGTGTTAAGTTTTTTTGGTGGAAGACGAATATATTAATATTCATGTAGTGAACCATTTTCTGAAGTAAAAAGGGTTTATCTTTATGTCAAATGATAATTAAGGACCACATTGATAAATTTTGCATTTAACATATAAAATATATATTCATTCTTAATTTAACACAATGTTGGTTTTTAATTCTCTATTCTGCATTAAAAATATTTTTAATTGTGAGAAATACTAAATGAAAATGTATAATTGGTTTTTTCTTGGGAAAAAAATCTGAAAAGAAAAATATATTTCATATTAATATTAATTCTTGTTAATTATCATAATTAAAATTCTGCGACTTATCTTCTTCTACATAAGAATATTTTTGGAAAAGGACAAAAAATATTATTTTTAAGAGATGATGAGTAAGTAACTGCTTGCAAATAACCTTTGTACCCAAATGGGTACATTGGGTCATTTGGTGGCACAATGAATCAAAATGGATTAATCATGTCACTCGTCATTTTTTAAAACGTTTTTCTGAATTTCACTTGGTGTGTGTGTGTGTGTGTCATCAAATTTTCTATCGTTAAATTAACCAACTTCCCATCAAGCTAGAGTTCTGAAATTTCGGGAACCGTTCTTAC
>BMAW01098605.1:267438-354938 GCA_019974015.1 Nephila pilipes | reverse complement strand
AAAAAAAAATCACTGGGAGCCAAATCCGGTGATTACAGGGGATATTGTATGAATTCGAACTTTTAATTCCATCATTTTAGCCATGGAAACTGCTCAGATGTGCATATATGCATTATCTTGATGGAAGAGGATCTTTTTCAAATGAGAACGTTTTTTTTCTGGTTTTTTTTTGCCCAATTGGTCAATAACGATGCATTATACTCTCCAATTATTGTTTATCCCTTTTCCAACTAATCGGTAGATGATTCCGCGGGCTTCCCAAATAACTGTGGCCATCACCTTGCTTTCCGATTTCACTATCGCAGCATAGGTACATCTGGCTCTTGCGCCAATAACCTTAACTTTCACTCACTCACCGATTTCACCGTCTTTGTTTTCTCCGGAGCCCGTTCGCCTCCAAAACCCCGCTGTTTTGACTGTTCCTTTGTCTTTGAAGTGTAGTAGTGTATCCACGTTTTGTCTACAGTTATGTATCGACTCTGAAACTCTTCAGGATTGCGACGAAAAAATGCGAAAATAGCTTCAAAGTTGACCACACGATTGCGTTTATTTTCCACTGATTGCAAACGCGACACAGATCTTGCCGATTTTTTTTTCACTCCAATTTTTTCGTTCAAAATTAAAAACACTGTACCTTGCACTATGCCAGTGGCCTCAACTATTTCGTGCACTTTGATTCGTCGATCACTCAAAACCACATCGTGGATTTTGTCAATTATTCCGTGAGTAATTACTTCCACTTATATTAGCTTATAAATAATTTTTAAAAAATTGATTGAAAACGAAATTTAAAATGTGCTATCATCTGGAGTGAAAAACTTATTTATTTAAAATAAATAAAAACATTTAGTGAAAAAAATAAAATTTAAAAAAAAAAGAGAATGAGAAAAAGAGAAAAATGGAGAAATATAGAGCTGAGAATTGAAAGAAATGTATCCTCTTCTTGTTTATTTAGAATATTGTTAAAGTTTATTTTATCAGAAGATTTATTCATGAATCTAATACAACAATATTCTACATTTTGATTAGTATTATTAAAAGTATCAACTTTATATTTTTATTAACCAGATAATTACATATATCCTTAACAATATGAAGACAAGTGCTATATATTTTATTTACGTAAGTAATAAAATCCTTAAGAGTTTTAATTTCTCTCTTCTTTATACCAAAAAGAAAATATTTAATATTTTTAGTATTGAAGTCCTTTCCAAATGTATGATTTAATAAATAGATTTTTTCTTTAATAGCCTCCAAATCCAAATATTTTTCTTTATATTTCTTCTTTCTTCCATATCAACTTTATTTGAAATATTTAGCTTTATGTAACATTTTGTTTCCATGAAAATGTTTTTATTGTCATTTTGTTTAAATGTTTGTATAGTATTTGAATTAAAAACTAAAGTATTAAAACCATAGTGGTATATAATATTATAAGATCTAATATAATAATTTTCAAACCATATACTTCTTTTAGAGCTATATATATATAAGCACTGTCATAATAGTTATATATTCATTTTAAACTTTATGATTATAAAAGTGTCTAATTTAAATTTTACTGTAATTTTTTACATCACTAAAATTTTTAGTATCATATCTATGTTGATTAATATGTATATTAATATTGTTACTAGTTTGACCAATATATTTACATTCAAAATCTTAAATTTAAGTAATTAAATACAGTTATAAGTTTTACTGAAAATAAATTTGGAATTATTAAATTGTTCATTATTAACCATTTTACGTTTTTCACTTATATATTTCTTTTTCTTTTTAGTTATTACAAATATTGTAATTAATGTATCAATTTTGAAGTTATCACAGTATTCCAATCTTTGTAAACCATATATATTCCTTATTATCTTGAAATTTACTCTTAATACCAATATTATTATAATCTTTCTTGCATTTATTTTTACTATTCCCAATAATCCTCTTTTTAAAACGTTTTTCTGAATTTCACTTGGTGTGTGTGTTATCAAATTTTCGATCGTTAATTTAACCGACTTCCCATCAAGCTAGAGCTTTGAAGTTTTGGGAATCGTTCGTACTCGCCTAACAATGCAATATTTAGACGTTTGCGACAAGTTTTAAATAATATTTCAATAATTTTAATAAGTCAAAATATTCTTTCCTCTCGGCGCTTTTAGGATTGAGAAAAAAATTTCTTTCCCCCTCTGGGAACACCGGGCACTCCCCACACCGCATGAGGTATCATAAATCTTTTGTACTCACAAAGGGGAGATACTATCTCCCCTTTACTATCTCCCAGATAGTAACGATTGCTGACTTTTAGTCAGTAATCATTCTCAAGAAAGAAAGTTTCCAATATTTGGCGCCATGTCTTATCACAATAATTTTTTCTGAATTCTGGTTCCCATTTTTTTTTTAATAGAATGACTTACAAACTTTCAAATGCATGTTTTGATTTTATAAATGTTATGAATTTTTAATACGCTCACAAATGTCTCTTTTTAAGTAAATTTTAAAGTTAAAAATAACTAACAGTTTTAACTAATATTTCAATAATTTTCTCTAATAAACTTTGCCACCATATAAAAACGTTGTTTTTAAAAACGTTGTTTTTAAAAACGTTGGTTTTTATATCGAATTATTATAATTTTCACACTCTTATTTATGAGTCATTTCATCATTCATTAGAACATCTTTAGCATACTTTTGACTTAAATCAAAATTGCAAGCATTTTCATTCTGATATTAATCAGCGACTTCAAGGACATAGCATTTCACAAACTTATGCATTAATTTAATATTGTCTAAAGTCACACTGTCATCTTTATATCTTTCAACTGAACATCTACACAATTCACAATTGCTATAATTTCTACTACAACTTAAAGAAAACCATCAGGGTTTTTTTTTTAAAACTACCCCTCCCCCCTATTGTGATTCTATAATTTGAACTATTAAAATTGTGCATAAATGTAAGTATGTAAATAAACTTATGTAACAAATCCAATTACAGACCATAATAATCAATTCTGAAAAGACCAATTACATAACTTATAGTTTTGTATTATAACTCTCAAATCTTCATACACCAAAATAATTTCTGATCTTCAAAATGACGAGAAAACAATTATGAGATACCAATACTAACAAACTTTTGAGAAACAAAAGTCAAATAAGTATAAACCATCACCAAATATCTAAATTTTCTAACTTTTCCCATTTTCTAACGCAAAAGCAAAGAGTTCATTCCTATTTTCTGATCCAATTCCAAAGTATACTTTAATATATGCGATCACGCACTCATAAAATCTGTTGAATCAAATTTCTCGTAATCATAAATCTGTCACAAATAATCCCAACTAGACTGATAGACATCATGAAAATCCGTCAGAATCCCTTCACGTGAGTTTCAATTTAATCGGGAGAAATCCCTATTATATAATCGTTTGCAAGGTAAAATTTTCGTTCTTCTGATGTAATCGAGACATCAGAGCTGCGTCTCTTGCCTTCTCTGGTTAAATTATATATATTCTTATTGCCTATCTCTCTCATAAAAAATGAATATACAACCAATGAATTTCGAAAGTCGCATGTTTTCTAAGTCATTAATCTTTAAAGTCATTCTAATTTTTAAATTCTGAACACTCACACAAATATATGTAATTTTTAAATTTGTAACATATATATTTCGTATTTTGGAAATAAAAAAGAAAAAGAGCTTTTAAAATTGGCTCTCTTTTGTTCCCTATTTTTCAAAATCGAATCTTGTTATCTGCATCGTGTGTCTTATCTAACTATGCGTCTCGTTTTTGGGTAGCTTGTTATTCCCAATCACTTTATAGCCTGTCCCGTTATCCCCTAGCACAGCTTCAGAATGCCGAAACGCCCAGTTTACGGAAAGAGAGCTACCCACTGTAACAATTAAAAATAAGGTGTTAATGCTCCCGTAGAATTTTCGCCCCATCTTATGAATAAGTTGTAGGTGAACAAGTCGTAGTTCTTAATGATATGTTAATTACAGAAGTAAGTGTTAAGAAATCCTATCAGGAATTTATTTCTTATTTGAAATCAACGTATCAATTGCACTTAAGCAAATTTGTTCTTCAGAAAGAAAAAAGTATCATTTATTCTTGTTCTTTTCAATGATAAATAAAAACCACACAGAAATATGTGTTTTCTTGGATATTATCTAAAAATTAGCAGACGTCCCATTTTTAGAAAAAAAAAAAGTAATGATCATATTAATAAATATTGCCTAAAAATTAGCAGATGTTCCGTTTTGAGAGAAAGAAATTGTCATTTTGAGTATGCCCCAGTTTTCGCTTCCCTAGACGTATAATTAAAGAAAGTCGCCTTTGAAGAATTTAATTTTAAATTAAGTTTGAGCTGACATAACTTAGTATGACAATGAAAGTGGAAGTTATTTTTCTCTCAAATTTGTGAGATTTTATTTATCGAGTGCTCGCGGTTTATTAGATTTCAACGATCAAACTTTTATAAATAAAGTTAATTTATTTTTAAAATTGTTTGGTTTTTTTTTTCTCTAACCTTATATCTGAATTTAATTTTCAAATTTCATTGAGTATACCCTATCGATATTGTATGCTTTCAAAACATTTATCTGCTATGTACGTAAAAAATTGATGAAGGCAAAATCAACCACTCAGGGGCTTGCCTTCTTCAATGAAGTATGGGCATGACGACCCCAAGACACTCTAGTGATCTTTTTCTTTCCCATTGAATTTACTTGTTTGGTTAACACAGATGGCGCGCCTCCGGGGTTCCCTTAGAGATCCTTCTAAATTTTCGACCCTCCTCTTTGTCAACCAATTTTCATCATTTTTTTTTTATTTTTTCAAACATCTAGACCAGGGGTCTCCAAACTACGGCCCGAGGGCCACATCCGGCCCGCGGACAGATTTTGTCCGGCCCGCGGAGAGCTAGCATACTTGAAAGAAAACTCCTTCTAGAGAACATATTTATTTTTTATAGCAAATTAAATTTAGTTTACTGAAGTAATCTATTTTTATGTTGAATAATTATTAATATGACATCTACATTGATATGGTCATGGGCTAACTACTCATAACATTGTTGTAGGTTACTATATACTAACTAACAAATTATTGAAATGAATCCAACTAACATTTTATACATTTTAAATGAAAAACTAACTTATAACAAGCATAATGACATATGAAATACTAATGAGATTTATGTAATTGAGATTTTCCACTGACAATAGTTTGTAGTTGTGGACTAATTTTACTTGTACCAATTATTAAAAGAGATTTAAGATGCTCATCAGTAAATTTAGATCTGTAAACATTTTTTGTGTACTTCATTTTGGAAAAGGTCTTCTCACACAAATAAGTAGTACCAAAAACAGAAAACAGCCCACGAGCAAATTTATGCAAATTATCAAATTGTGTCAGTGGAAGACACTTATAAAATTCCAACAAAGATAAGTTTTGATATTTGTTCTTAATTATATCACTGCACTGTAGATCAATCATTTCCATTTGAAGTTCCGGGGCTAGGGTTTCAATGTCAGTATCAAAAGGATTCTGAAAAATCTTAATTTGATTCGCAATGGCATCAAAGTCCGAGAAACGAGTATCAAAATTTATTTTCAAAGTTTCAAAAAGTATCAAAATTTCACTCAAAGTTTCGATTGCAAAATCGATAGGAAACTCGGTCTCAGTGGTGTGGCTGAATATTTCACATGTTTTAAAATGTGAAAAACATTTACTTCGTAGTTGTGATTGAAACAGTATCAATTTCTTCCGGAATGATTTGATATTAGTGTATAAATCAGGAAGATGCTGGTTTTCTCCTTGCAATCTCAAATTCAGTTCGTTCACATGTTTTGTCAAATCAACATAGAATGCTAACTTCCACAGCCATGCGTTGTTTTGCAATTCAGTAAGAGGGCGATGCTTTTCATTCAAAAAAATTTCGATCACTGCTCGAAGTTCAAAAAAGCGCTGAAGGACTTTCCCACAACTAAGCCAACGTACGGCAGTATGATAAGGTAAGTCATTTTCTCCAATCTCTTCAATAAATTGCACGAATTGTCGGTGATTCAGCCCAAAAGATCTGATAAAATTAACAGTTGATATGACTGGTTTCAGAACTTCAGACATATCCAAACATTTTCCGCACAAAGACTGTTGATGAATGATACAATGTAAGACTATTGGTTTTGAACCACCGTCATTTTCTACAGCCTTTGACACAAGAGCGACCACTCCTTTATCTTTCCCACTCATGTTTTTGCCTCCATCAGTTGTAATACATTTCAAGTTTTTCCATCGAAGGTTCTTTTGGTTAATGGCCATTTCAACTCCTTTAAAAATATCTGAACCAGTAGTTGTGCCATGAATACTATACATATCAAGAAGTTCTTCATGCACTTCATAGCTTTTATCTACTCCTCGAATATAAATCAACACCTGAGCAGTATCTGACACATCCGTTGACTCATCCAAGGCCAAAGAAAACCACTCAACATGTCCATTTTTGTTGAACAGTTGAGAGGATATATTTTCAGCGATGTCTTCTACCCTTCGAGCCACAGTGTTTGCTGACATACTGACAGTTTTTAATAAATTTACCTTTTCAGGGCACATTTCTTCGGCTACTGCGATTATGCATTCTTTGACCATTTCTCCATCGGTGAATGGTTTTCCACGTTTTGCAATTTCAAGAGCCACACGAAAGCTGGCATGAGTTGCAGCCTCTTGTTCAGTTTTGAGTTTTGTAAATAAAGATTGCTGCGATTTCAATCCGAGCTTCATAGCTTCGAATTTTTCTGTCCGCAAACTTCCTGTATATTTTGAGTAATTTTGAAAATGTTTTGCTTCATAATGACGTTTAATGTTATATTCTTTGAGAACGGCTATGCTTTCATTGCAAATCAAACATAGCGCCTTGTTACTGGACTCAATTACGAAATACTGAATGTTCCACTGATCTTTGAATTTTCTGCATTCACTATCAATTTTTCGCTTCTTTTCCATTCTACTAAATCACACACAAAAGCAACAATTCAAATCAAAATATTGTTACAAAGATGTCTTAAACTTAAACACGCACAAACACGTTTTAAGGAGGTACGCACTATTTTATTTCACAGCAGTGTCATAGGAACTGACTTTTGGTTGCGCCACTAGCCTTCTTATATATTCCACTTACTGCCATCTAGAAGTGAGTGGAAGACACCAGAACTTTCTCGAACCAATGAGATTATTCTGTAAGTGCTATTAGCGCCATCTGTTAGCGATAGAAGGTACTACCTATTTCCGCTTGTGTCCACCAGATGTCCTGTCACGTTACTCCTCATGGCTCGCTCGTACTCTACGACTAATCTAGAAATTACAGATAATGACAGGAAAATTAATAATATGCAGTGTTGCCGTTTTGCGGACTTTAGTCCGATTTGCAGCCTTTTTTAAACGTGGCGTACTTTTTCGGACTTTTTTTTTCATGTAAAAAAAATACTCATTCATTACTTGAGTACTCGTTACTCGTTAGGAACCGAAGTAACGATTACTGAAGAAAAAAGTAATCAATGATTACTTGTGTATTTCATTACTTTTGTAATCAATGATTACTATGGCGATACGATGCGGGTACCCCATTATAACGGATACCCATACGATACGGAAAATACATCAGCTTCCCCGTCGCTAGAGGCATCTGGCAGAAATTAAATGAGTATCGTCCCCGTCGCTAGAGGCATAAAATTAAAGCGCTCCCGTCGCTAGAGGCATAAAATTAAAGCGTTCCCGTCGCTAGAGGCATCTGGCAAAAAAGTAATCATATTTTACACCACTAGTGGACTGATTCAATTTTTTACCACCGGCAACAATGAATGATAATATGGTTTTGGCCCTTGGAATTTACTGGAGTAATCAATATGGCCCTAAGGCTGGAAAGTTTGGAGACCCCTGATCTAGACCACAGTTACATCTTGTTTGGCGTAGCATTTGGCTCTTGTGCGTGTATGTGCCTTGAAACTCCACCATAACGCACACACAATATATTATACAAAATCAGCATTACTTGGGGAAAATTATGCAAGACAGTGATAACTCCAGTAGAATTAATATAATGAAATTTGACATTTTTTTCAGTCTTGTGTATCTTGTATTTCATATCTCATTTCTTTTGTATTTGAATGTCATTCTTGTATTTCATCATCCTCTATGCTTTAGTGAAATCGCAGTTACAATGTCTCGTATCACTAATTGCAATCAGATGCTGATTTGTCGTTTTATAAGACTTTAATTTTTATTTAATATCATATTAATGTTGCTTAATGAAAATACTAATCAATAGTCCAGATTAAAGTTTGAAAAGATGAATCTTTTTGAGGAGGAAGTGAATAATTAATAAACAGCTGTAATTAATATAATTGTTCTCTTATTAATTTAAAATTTGAGGACGACTGGAGGAAATCCATCTTTACTGAATGAGTAAAATAAGAAAAATGTTGTTAAAGTTAATTTAACCACAAGTGGAAATAACTGTCAAAGTACAAGGATATACAAAAATTTTATTATAATTTTTACTAAATTTTTATTCCGAGGAAAAGTGAA
This sequence comes from Nephila pilipes, assembly GCA_019974015.1. Taxonomy (NCBI): domain Eukaryota; kingdom Metazoa; phylum Arthropoda; class Arachnida; order Araneae; family Nephilidae; genus Nephila; species Nephila pilipes. Next base: position 346,356 of record BMAW01098605.1, on the reverse strand, counting down.
GAACAATTAGGTTTAATTCGAAATCTTTAACAAAAACTTTTTGAGGATGCAAATATACTTTGCTACAACAGATCGGTACTTAAGGTTCCCATCGACCGACCATTTTGATTTCTTGTGTGTAATGTTAATCCTATGGAATTTCTATTATAGATCAAATCTTTACTATTTTATCTATTTGAGTGCAACGAAGTGCATTCGAAAGAGCAAAAAATAATGAATGCTTCTGCGGAATTGCTTTCCCCCTCCGATTTTTATAAATATTTTTACTCTTATTTTAATGATTAGTTTATGGGTCTTAGTCTTTAAAAAATATTCTAAAAGATTTTCGAAATTCGAAGGGAAAACGTAATACCGTAGAAATCTTCATTATTTTTTGCTATTTTGGACGCACTTTATTGTTTTCAAATAGATTTAAATAGTAAAGATTTGAAAACGGTTGTAGAATTCCGTCTACGGTTGTAGACGTTCTAAAATGAAAATGGCCGGTAGATGGGAGCCTTAACAGCCAAAATATTCTTGTATGTTTTTTTACGTAATCTATGAATTTTGACTGTGTATTATCGGAATCCAAAAGCAGATGTTTCTGCAACTTTATGAAGAATTATTTAATCTGTTATGAATTTTACAATAGAAAGAAGTACGTATTATTTGCGTTTTGTCGATCTTAATTCCTTACAATACTGTTTTTAAATAAAGAAAGATTTATAATTGGTGGAATGATACTTTCTAATGAATAACGCAGTGTCTGAAGAGCAATGTAAAGTGAATGATATGCAAGTATTAGCTTACCCGATGTTGTTGTATACGTTCTAAACTATAAAAAAAAAAAAGTGAACTTATTTTCTGCTCATGCTTAAATTTTTTTCATCAGTTAAAGAAAATAATGATTCCATCTAAACCAATTCCTGATTAAAGAATAGAAAAGTCTTTGCTGTCTCCGTTATGTTCCTTTGGGTCAGTATTTGAAGACGAAGAGAGGAGGGTGCATCCCTTTAGAAAATGTCTCCTCTCCCCCCCCCAACAATTTTCTGGGAAAGGAATACAGGAGGCATTCTTTTCTTCCAGATAGTTATCTATAAGCTCTTAAAACAGATCTTCGAAAATGTCCATCTCAACGTATAACCTCTTTCTCTTATCAAAACATAAAGTAGTTAAAAGTTCATTAAGGGGACAGTACCTTACGAAATCAAAAGTAGAACATTTTGACAAACTTTTTTCAATTCTTCATAAAACAACAATTTTTGCTCATTTCAGTATGAAACTTTCCCAGTTTGTGTAATAAAGTGCATAGTTTAAAATATTGGGTCAAGTTTTGCTATTAAATTAATATATTTTCTTATACATCATGAAATATGCGAACAAAAATTTGAAAAATAAATTAGCTTACCTTACGTTACCCACAAGATAACTTTTGAAAGATGTACAGTAGAACCATAATTCTTATACCAAATTAAAGCTAAATAATGACCTTATTCTGTAAACCTCAAATTTTAAATTTACCTTTCATTAAAAAAAAATTGAAAAATTAAAAAAGTTATCAAGTTTATATTTAGTAACTTTTTTTTCATGTATAATGTTATAAAATAAAATCTAATCATCCTATTAACAAAATTGAGGTTCACAGAATAAAGATTTACAAGTACAACACTCATGTAAAATTTTAAAGCTCTGCATGCAAAAGATTTTTTTAATCCTGTGGGAAAGTGTGAAAATAGCAAACTGAGAAAAAGAGGTTTATTTACATTGCATTACATAGAACAAGCCACTTTAGACATTTACATTTTTTGTTGCACAGGATGTAATAATTGTCGGATTTTGACGCGGTTTGTTTTAAAATGCTCCTAACATTCAGTACTATTTTTTAAAATCAAATTTGAAAAATCGAACTTTTGAAGGTGCAAAGGTACTAAGTCCCCTTTTAAATATGATCTCATGTCTACAGATGAAAATAAATTAGAAGTACGGAAAGAATATCCATAAACTTTAAAAATTTTTAGTCGCCTTTGCCTGTTACAATAGGTAATGTTAAAAATTGTTTTTAATAATGAAATATTTAAGAAACTACTTAAGAAGCAATATCTCTGAAATGCTTTTAAGTGGATTTTGTTTGATATACATATATAAAAAAGGTATTAGTAAGTGAAGAAGTCTTATATATATATATATATATATATATATATATATATATATATATATATATATATATATATATATATATATATATAGTAGGAATTTTTGTTCTTGTGGTATATATTTTATTTCTCTCAAATGATCTTTATTTTCGTAGCTTGATAAAAATTGTATCAATCCTTGAACCTTTTTAATTGAGAGAAATAAGATTGATGTAGCTTTTACCAAGTAGTAATTCTAAACTAAAGAAGTTGCTTCTTCCACGGCGATGATGATAAAATTAATTTTAAAATTAATTTCCCCCTAAAATTAATTTCTGGGTACGCCACTGAATATAATGCCTTTTGTTGTGACTATTCGTAGAAAAAGAACTCTTTAACGCTACCAATCTTAACATAGCGAATAGCAATTGCAATATTTTAACTATTATTCCAATTTTTTGTCCTATGTTCCAGAAGCTACATTGACATGCATTTTGTTTTTAGTTATCTTTTCTGTGACAGTCTCTGCCATAATTTAAATACGGTACTCCCTCTATATCCCGTCACTTCATTTTTCGGCCCTTTTAGTAATCTGGCGTTTTTAAACTGGCAGACAAACCTTACAGACATTTTTTTTTTGTTGTGAAATAATGTTGGTTATCAGTACAAATCTGTACATTTTTAATTAGTTCGTATGTCTTACACATTATTTGAGCTTACTGTATTAAATGTTATTCAATAACACATGACTTCCTGTTTAAACGCGTTATTATTAGTGATTTTCCGGTAATCCGGGAGTATTCTGGTCCCATATATATCGAATCATCGAGAAAATACTATAATGTCATTATGTATACCAGGAGAAATACATATTGCATTCTTGGGTGGGCGTGTTGAACATTCCGAAAGGAGTTTTACTTTTTTTTAACATGTATAAATTGTATCACTTCCATTACTGATATAACATAGTAACGGACTTTTTTAATGAAACTAATGTTGACAGCGAAGTACAGATTTCCAAACGAGTTTCTCGTTCCTTCTATATTAATATGGAACGAATCTGATTCTTTGACATTTTATGTTTTTGAAACACACGCTTGGTATTTAAAACATATTTCCCCTTTTTTTTTGAGTCTCTTTTCCGAATAATTAGTTTCCTTTGTGCCATAAGGTTGAAATTGTATTAGGGCATATCAAAATACCGCATCTTTTAAAACAGATTATAGCAACCAAGGAAACTGTTTACTCCATTCAAGTCGAAAACTATGCCTATTGTTTTGTTTAAGGTAAATTGCTAAATGAACTTGCTTTATTGACTAACTATTCTGAGGCTTATCAAGATTATTAAGTTCCTTCTCCCATGTTCTTGTGGTCCACGTTAGCTGAGTGGTCATAGTCGGGTGCTCGTGGTCGGCGTGTAGCTGGGTTCATGCTTGTTAAATTTGTCGAGGCTCAATGCCCTCATGTTGTGGAAGTTTGAAGTGGGGGGAGGGGTGGCAGCTCAGGTGTCGTCCTCATAACTTGACTGAAGCTCAAAATTACTAGATTCTTTGTCAATAGCTCTAATGTTGCTTCTAAATGCAACATTAATAAACCGTCAATCGAAACCCATGTTCTCATTGCAGCATTGGTAGTACTATTGTCTGATTCATTCGATTTTGGTCTCGTCTTTCTTGTGTTTTGTGTTTGAAATACATAGGTTGTATTCATTATCATTGTAGCACATTTTAAGAATTAAGTTAAAATATTAGAGTTAACATGGATTTAAAGTTGCGAGTATTAGTTAAAAATAATAATAATAAGGCAAGACTTCCATCACAAAAACATTGATTACGAAAATTAGCTTATCCTTACGAAACAGACTAACTTTCCTGTATTCACGAGAGATGAAATTCATGTTCATGACTCATGATTTTAATTGGGTCATGATATCAATTTTCGTTTGTGTTTTAAGTAATGTTGTGAGAATTATGTCTTTAAGGTATGTGCCTACCATCACAGCAATTAATTTTTTTTTTTTGTGTGTGGAACACTTATGTTTTTAGTTGCAATGGTCTATAAAATGGTAAATTCAAAAGTCATTTTAATGAACTTTTTTTTATTTTCTAAATCTTGGCGATATTTTTACTTAAAATTTAGTAAAAATTTACATTAACGCTAAAGCTCTTGTAAATAATTCTAATTAATATATTTCACTTTTTGTTACAACTATATATTTATTATATTGTTGAAACAAAGCAGAAAAATGCAGTTATCGCTTGAACATGCTGAGTTATACCAAAATTTATAAACACTACATGATCTTACAAAAAAATATATACTTTTTTAAATAAAACTAGCTCCAAAAGAGATAATTATATACCTAAAATCTATGTTTGAGATTCACAACATACCTAGAGATGTATAGAATATTGTGGTAAAATTTCATTTGAATATATGAAATACTTTTTAAGAAATAAAATTTTTCGTAATAAAAAAAATTAAAATCGCAGTTTTCCAGAAAATGCAAATAAAAATTTTAATGTTTCTTAAAAATTATATACTTACATCAATGAGTTAACTAATTTCCCTGGAAGCAAATGCAAACCATTTTTGAAGTCGTAAATATGTGGGCTTTAATAAAAAGTAATAAAGAAACTTTCGAAAATTTTCACGGAAACGGTGATTTTTGGATAGGCCTTAACACCATTAGTAGCGGAAGTAGAAATGTCATTTTATTATATTATTGTAATATTAGTGTTATAATAATATTATTTTGTTACATTAATAAATTATATAACTAATAATATAATTATGTTAAATAATAGTAATAATGTAATAATTGTAATATTGAAATATTGTTGTATACCAGGGGATAGTGTTGTATACCAGCAGAAGAGATCATGAAAAATATTTTTTTTTCAACTGTTTCTCTCATATTTATTATCGAGATATATTTTTAGGAATGGAAATTTAAAAAAAAGAATAAATAATGGAATTTATCAGTACCGGTACTACTCGACCTGGCACCCCCTTTCCCATGATTATGGGTTTTTAGAATGATGCGTAATTTTCTTTCAAATTCACAATTAAAATCAAGTAAACAATTGTATAATGATGCACACTTTTCTCAGTTTTCGAAACCTTTACAACAAAATAGGGTCAAATTGAAATGAATATCTGTTGAAAACACCATTGTGTTGCGAAAATCGAATCTGTTATTTGCAACTAAACTTTATTTATGTAAAATGTAATGTTGTAAACATTGCATAATACTCAATAATTAATAAATCTTAGTTATGAAACGTTTGTAAAATATACCCGTGAGCATATACAATTTTTTAAAATTCAATATAAGCATATATGTAAACTAATTACATGTTTGAAAGTTTCTTAGAAAAATTAATCATTCTCTTTCGGCGTTGTGTTTTGCACCTTATGTAAGCTAAATACAATTTTTAGTATTTTCTGCTTGCTGATACAGTGGAAAAAAATTGAACAATGATGGTTTATGCAATTGCAATGATAATTATATTTGCTGCCAACATTTTTTTCCTTCTTCTTATTATTTTGATTCGATTTCAGTTTTTTTTTTTTTTTTTTTCACAGGGAAGATCTGAAAGAATGGGTTCGTCAGCACGAGGGATTGCGACCTCTGTCAGAAGCAGCGAAATTGCAACATTATCATATAAAGCGCGAAGTGAAGGAGCTTTGGGTTGGATATAAAGAGATAGCTGAAGATTTATTGAAAGAGCAGAGAGAACTTGAGCAACAAGTAAAAGAAGGTAAAATTTTACTATTTCCACACCGTACATTTAATATGTTTTCGGTGGCCGCTGTAGCCTTATGGTCATGGTTTCGGATTCGTGGCCGGCGGTTTTCGTTCAGTCGCGGGTTCGATCCTTGGCTGCCAAAGACTCACCGTGTAGTCGGAACTGATGTACGTTAAATCTGTCGTGGCCCAAAGTCCTCCCGTTGACGTGGTATGGAAGTTGGGAGATGGGGGGGGGTGCGAGTTCAGGTGTCCTCGTCACTTGACCGAGGTTCAAAATTACGAGTTAATTCGCCAATAGCCCTTGTGTTGCATCTAGTGCGACGTCAATAAAAACTAAACTAATTAATATGTTTTCGATCTCAATCATCAATTTCTAATAGAATTTTAGTATTTCCACGCCATACACCGCTCAATTTCTGTTACTTTTTTCTATTATGTAGGAGCCGTTGGGCTCCGATGGGGAAACTGTAGGGCGTCAATGTGGGAGGTCGTCGTTGGGCTTTAAAGGGTATTGGTTTGTGCAACAGTATTTTAGTCTACATATAAGTTACACGCGGACAACAATTAAACGTATAATTCAAAAATATATATAGAATATAAAGGGAAGGAGTGGCACGACATGTTCACTTTTTTAATCCTTGGCCTACACTGAAGCATTCCTCCTTGTTTCACCTGGTCACTAGAGGACGCCTCAGCTGCTTGTGACAATCAGTATACAGTTATTATAATAAGGATGGTTACAAATGTAATTTTATTTCTATATCTAGTAACGTACCTTAAAAACGCGGATTTTAATATCATATTCCTAAATAATGTAAGATTTTAGTGTCGAAAAAATATTAGCATAAAATTAAATTTATACACCATATACGAGTATATCAACTTGACACTGTCAGTTGGGATTTTTTGTTCAAGTATGTATGTGAAATTATGACGGAGGTGGGTGAGGACGCCACCTCTTGAACCCTCTATTATCCTCACCATACATTTCATATGCTTGATCTCAACATCGTTTTCTAATATAATTTTACTTTCACATCATACATTTCATATGTTCAATCTCAATTATCGTTTTCTAATATGTACACTTTTATATGTTTGGTTTCAAATACATTAGCACTTTTTGCTTGTTAAAAATGGTTCATATATTTGTATTAAAATGTACTGTATTTCTATGTATTTTAATTTATTTTTATCCATAATTAACTGTAATAAGAATCCGATTTAAGATGAAACTATCCCATCTTATATTTGTTTATGTAGGTTAAAATATCAGTATTATGTTTCATAAAAAATAGATAAAATTTAGAAAAACTGAGGAAAATAAAACCTGCCACGTTTTTAGTACAATCTGGGTAAAAAACTCATTTGAGATGTTTTTAGAATTTTCATTGTATACTTTTCAAATGATCACATAATTGTTTCAAATCAGTTTTAAATCGTTAATTTGAACTTTTTTTTTATTTCCATTGAAATCACATTTTACCAATTTATATTCAGAAAATTTAAGTTCCTCGTTTGTATCTTTTCAATAAAACCAAATATTTACTAAAACACCAAGAACTAATTTTAAATAACAGTAATTATATAAAATCATGGGATTAATACATAGTTGATCATTTGTATGTAATAGATGTAAGCATTTGCAACTTCATATAGTGAAAGTTTATAATGTGTATTAATGACTGTTGTTGTTAGCTGGATATTTTTTTTTTTATCAAAAAACTATTTTTATTCATAGTAAAATATTTATTGTTTCTTTTTGCAGCTTTGCCTCATTACATAGCCGAGGAAAAGCAAATAGCTAAAGGAGTACCACCAGAATTTCATGAGCTTTATTGTCCAGATCCACAATTGAAAGAAAACCTTATTGCAGAGCTTACAAGATTAGATGATAGTTATTCAAATAGACTGAGAGATTTGGACAGAAATTGTGACAGACAGTAAGTTTTGGAAAGTTTATTTTAATCCCCCCCCCCATGACCAATGTCCTTAAATTTATACAATTGGCTTCAAATAAATGGATATACCATAAAGTAAATCAATTAGAGAATAAATTTTTTGTGAGCCATTCATGTTAATAGTTATTTATATTGTAAAAAACTCTAAATAAGTGTCATCTTTCTACAAGTAGATAAACCATTCTACTGTGAACATTTATATCAAATATTTAATAAATTTCAATTAAGTTTAAATTTTTCTTCAAAAATTTCTAGATTGAATATTTCTTATAAGTTTAAGTTTTTTTTTATTTTACGAATTTTTTTTTTTATTTCAGTTGAAACAAAAAAAAATACAAAAAGATCTTAAAAAAAAATTCTTTAATGATTCGGATGCATATATATATTATATTTGTTTTAAATTTTGTTAGAAATAGAACCGAAGCAAAACTTAAAAATGTAATTTAATTGTAAAAACTTTAATTTTTTTTAAAAAAATACCATTTCTAAAATATTGAGCTCTATTGTACTATATATTGTAAAGAATGTTCTAAAACAAGGACATGAAACACTGATATGAAAGGATGCATTTCAACAGGGCATGCCCTGGTGGATGGAATGATCATGATGCCGCCTTGTTTGAGCACATTTTAGAACAGTACCCCGCTGATCTTCCAGACCGAAGAGTATTATGTTTTGACAGACTTAAAAGAACCTTTCCTCACAAGACATTGGGCCAACTGGTAAGGAAGCTCTTTTTATTCATGTGTTTGATTTTTTTTTCTTTCAGAAATACTGTATTTCAAACTATATTTGACAATATGCGATTTTATATTTAAATAAAAATAGAAAAGAGTTCTGAATTTAAAAAATAACTAAGAAATAAAAAAATATGGCATGGAAATTTTCCAAAATATTGCTACTATAATAATCGATGTAATTCTTTATCAAACGTAGTTATCAATTTTTCTTCATATAGACATGGAAAAATAATTTTTTAGATTTTCATTTATAAATTGGTGTGATGCATATAAATTTTTATCGACCCAGTTTGTTGCATCAAAGTATTATATTTATTATAAAACTTGTAGTTATATTAAATAGTAAAATAGTAAAAATGCTCTTCTCAATAAATAATGAAAGAAATTAAAATATTTTTATGATTTAAATAATTCTGAAAATTAATAATAGAAAAAAGAGAGTAAAGAATTTAGATGCTTGAAAAAATATGGTATTATTTCTCAAAAATATATTTCACCCATATGTTTTATTTTAAGATCTGAGATGACCATACTTAATCGAAAACATTCGATGACTGAAAAATCCTGTTTTTAATGTAAAATGAATTTATAGAACAAACTCAAGGAATTCTAAACACAAAGGTGATAGCAAATAAATTATAGACTGCTGTCTTACTCTAAAAGGGACAATAATATTTTGTGATTGTGATGATCGCTTAAAATAGTTACCTTTTTTTCATTACTCCTGAGAGAAATGATGAGTAAAATTAATTACGTTTTCAAAACTGCAGATCTAATATAACTGAATCATAGATCTGATAAGGATAGAAGTAAAATGTATTAATTATTTTTGTTACTAGTCAGTTTGTAATTTTTGGTTATGTGTTAGAATATTATAAGTATTGCATGATTTTTATTCTTGTGCATTGTCTTTGTTTTCCATCAAATTAGCTCAGTACTTTCTTTAATTATGAAAGTTTAATGTTGTAAAAGGAATTGAGCTGCATATTTTAGCCTTCTCTGAAATAAACCTAATGTTTGAAATTACCGTACTTAACTCACAATATATTATTAATAAAGGGTTTGAAAATTTGTATACTTCTTGAAATTTGTTTCTCATTCCTCCAACTGATATTTCCGTACCAAAAATTATGAAGTTTTGTTTTTCCTCTTCCGACGTTGGAAAAAGTACCCTTTAATTAATTTTTATTCACTAAAATTTTAACTTTGTTTGATGTATTAAAATATTAGAACACATTTTACCTTATATATATTTAATAAAATTAACTCTTTCTAAATGAAAATGGAATAAATTATATTTTTCTTTTGAGTTTTCAAAACTCTGTGCACAGAATTTTCGAATTATATTGTATTCAATACATATAATTACTCTTAACTCTTCTTTTATACCATTTAATTTGAAACTCTAGCTAAGCATGTTTATTTGTATTTACTCGTAATGCATTTTTTTTGCATCATCACGTCAATTTTTTTTAAAAAAAATTGTATTTGTTTTACATTAGATGTCATACGAAACATGGTACCAAAACAACCGATTTCACAAGGATCGCAGAAAAAAGTGCCTCGAAGATTGGGCCCGGGAAAGATGGAGTTGGTTACTGAGAGCTGTCACCGAAATAGCTCAAGTACAGCAGTCTCATGCTGGTCATCAGTTGAGTCGAGATGAAGCCTTGCGCCAGAAATTCAAATGTGAAGTTCTGCGGCAGAGGGTGTGTTCTTTATTCTTTTATAATCCGTAGTTTCCAATTATACTGATTTTTAGACTGCTAGCATCGAACCATTGCTAAAATATAGGACTAGAAAATTATTTGTTCTTTTTATTATTCATGAAATAAAAAAAAAATCTCCTTTTTCTATTCCTCTTTGAAAGGACCTGTACATTCTCCCCGTTCTTTTCGAAGAATCTTTACTATTTCTATTTTTTCAAAAGAACGAATTGTTTTCTCCTCCCTTCGTACGATTTTATCATTAAAAAAAAAAAAAAAATCTATAATCAATCAAGGAATGTTGGTAAATTTTGGTTATGTATTTTGAATGTTTATTTGTAGATTTTTACCCAATTAAAAATCGGAATCAATGATAGTTTTCTCTCTTTTCTCGTGAAAGACATGAAATATGAAATAGATATTTTCAATTTTATGCTGTCAAGGATAAAAAATATGCGGTTTAAAAATAAATAATTCGAAATAAAAACCAACGTTTTTATATGGTGGCAAAGTTTATTAAAAAAATTATTGAAGTATTAGTTAAAAATTGTCGCAAATGTCTAAATATTGCATTTTTAGGCGAGTAAGAACGATTCCCAAAGTTTCAGAGCTCTAGCTTAATGGGAAGTTGGTTAAATTAACGATCGAACATTTGATGACACACACACCAAGTGAAATACAGAAAAACGTTTTAATAAAATGAATTTCTTTATGAAAAATAAGTGTAAAGCTGCCGTGACACTGTCTTACATTTATTCATGTTTACCTTATATCGCGAGAAAATGAAATATAAATATTATCCTTTGACTAATTTATCTATCATAAAGTGTAATTTCAGGTTATTATAACTCGGATATTTCAAACTTTTGGGTAAGGAAACTTTCCTCGTGATGTGTACATTCACGAAATTTCTTAAAATCGGCGCTGTATTTCAAATCTGACCTAATGGTCATGGCTTCGGATTCGTGGCCAGCGGTTTTCGTTCAGTCGCGGGTTCGAAACTTGGCCTCTAAAGACCCGCCGTGTAGCCGGGGCTGATGTACGTTAAATCTGACGGGGCCCAAAGTCCTCCCGTTGGCGTGGTGTGGAAGTTAGGAGAAGGGGTGCCAGCTCAGGTGTCGTCCTCGTCACTTGACCATGGTTCAAAATTACGAGGTCGGTCTCCAATAGCCCTCGTGTTGCTTCTAGTACGACGTAACTAAACTAAAACTAAAAGTATTTCAAATCTGATGAGATTTAAACATAATATGCTGCATGGCTGGAAATAAATTTATATTTTTGTACAAATTACGAAGAAATTTTTGGATGCTTTACTTTATGTGCAAACTTTAGTTAATCACTTTAATTTTATCTTCTCTAAAATTGATCTGTATTTCAGTATTATTAGTAAAAGAGTTTGAGTGGAGATTCGATATATTTTCCTATCTTTTTATGTCTTGAATCGAATTATTTTACTTACTTCCTGCGAAGTTATGTACTCTTTTTCTTCCTGCTATTGTTTTTATGACATATTAACCAAGAATTCTGCTGATTGGCCTTTCGTTTTATTTTTAAGATAAGCATCTTTTTTTCAGTATTTAGAAATACAGATTGACTCATACCTTGTGTGTGTGTCTTTATATGTGGTCTTAATTTATTTTTGTCTTGCAATTGAAAGCAAAATTATTAAAATTAAAAAAAGTTTAAGATGAATGGTGAAAAAAAATTTTCATTCTTGGAATAATTTTTTTTAAAGCTACTATTTTGGAACGTTATTTGACTTTGTTAGTTTACACAATTCAAGATATAATTTCCTTTTGGTTTGGTTGATTGGCACAAAGGCCGTATTAGACGAAAATATTCATTAATTTACTTGTAGCCAAGTGTATCATGTAAATAATTATTGCAAATGCAAATTTGTGAACTCGATGTAAAGTTAAAGAAGGAGAATAAGGTAAGTATTGGTTGACAAGGAGGGTGGTTTAATGTAAAGAAAGATCACCAGAAAACCTTGAGAATGTGTTACCCTTGTTTATTAAAGACAGTAATTAATTGATTGTTTATTCTCGTCGTGCTTAGAAGCTACACGAGTTCTATCTGTGACATACCTCTTAATTTTGAACCTAGATCAAATGACGAGGATGATACTTGAGCTAGTACCCCCCACTCTACAAACTTTCACACCACGCCAACGTAAGAACATTGAGCCTCGACTTATTTAACGTTTATCAATTCTACTATTCGGCAGGTCTTTAGAAAAGACACTAAACCTTATGGGACAGAAGAAAGATAAATCAGGTACTTTGGGGCCGAAAAACCCGTTCTTATCTGAAGAAGGTAAGCTCTTGGCGGGCATTGCTTTTTTTTTTTTTTTTTTTGGGGGGGGGGGGTACTCTGGAAATATTTTTGCCATCTATATTTTTCATATTTTAATCTTTATTCAATATTTGATGATGTGATTCACTGGCAAATGAGTTGAGGAGGAGTTATTCCAGAATATTTCTTGGGTCTTCTTAACGAGTGATTTGGAATGTGTATTTTTCAATTTCCTTGAAGGATTTACTGTCAGTACTCTCTAAGTTTTTGAAGAAATTTCTTAATATTTTGGCAATGAATTGTTTTGTTGAGGGGAAATTAAGGGCAGAGAGGGAGAGAGTTCACATCTCCACGTTTTACACATGCCAGCTCGTGCCGGTAATTTGTCTAATGATGGAATTTTGAGTTTTTTCAGTGATGTTAATATTTGTTTTTGTAGTGAATTCCCAGATAGGGCAAGCATAAGTAATAACAGGTTTGAAAATCAGAGAATAGATAAGTATTTTATTCGTATGTTAATGTATTAAAAATGCCAAAAAAAAAAAAAATCGAGATAGTATTTATTATTTAAAAACGTGTTATAAAACGATCTTCAATTACTTAATTTTTTTTTTAATTAATGGAGCTAATCGTACTGGCAATAAAGGTTTGTATTTAAATTCCTTTGGTAAAAAGCAGACTTGTAAATGACAAATTAAGTTCCAGTAATATTTCAGTGTATCATTTTTCGTTCGAAAGTCTCCACAAAATATAACATATATTCTATACCATTTTTTTTTTATTGAAAACTCCAAAAAAATAAAAGTGCACCACACACACGTAAAGTATCGCTCGGAGCTTCCATTAAAAAAAAAAGGAAAATAACAAAAGGGAAAAATTTAGAGAAGAAAAGGATTACGATTATTTACAAAAAATTTACAATGAAATCATAAAAATAGCCAAAAGCGTTACTTTTGAATACAAACTGTTGAAAATCAGGAGGCCAATTAATGTTGATGCTTTTAAGTGCTAAATTTTAGTCTTTTTTTCTCTGACGAATTTAGAACATAGGAGGATCACATGCTCCACATTTTCCTCATCACCAGCGCTGCAATCACAGGAAGTCACTGGATCCAAATTAAATCTATTGAAGTAACTTTTAAAATTTCCATGACCGGTGAGGAACTGGGGCATTTTGAAACTGGTGAAATAATGATGGTATAACAATCTCATTTTAATGGAAGGGGGAATCTCTTTGTTAAGGTCCCTTTGTTTGAGCTGATGTATTGTTGGTTCCAAGACTCCTCTATACTTTCTCTTATGACTTTCTTATAGAAGAATTTAGGAATAGCAATATTAATTTCGTGTTTGGTGGCAGTCTTTGCGAGAAAATCGGCCCGCTCGTTTCCAAAAATACCCGTGTTTCCACGAACAAATGAAAAGGCAAGCGAGATGTTTTTATCTTTTAGGATTTTGAGTTGACTTTGATTCTCTAAAATTATGTTATTGTAGGAAGAAATACATTTTAATGTCTTCAATGATGAAAGGGAGTCGGTACAAATTAGAATGTCTGATACGGCACTGTTTTGTTCAGCGATCCATTTGATGGCGAAGTTTAAACATAAAAGTTTATCAACAAACACCGTGCATTCATCTCGAATTCTTTATTGGAAGTACTCGGTTTCGATGCCTTTTCTGACGACCACAAATGCGAAGCCAATTCTCCCATCAATTTTGTTGCCATCAGTATAGCAAATAATAGGAAAATCTCCTGTGATATTGTTGCTAAATTGGATAATATTGATAGCCTTTCTCTCTGAGGGATAAGAAAGAACAGCTGGAGGCAGAACACAATCATGATCAGAGATGGAAGAAGCAGAGAGATTTTCCCTAAAGGTAATATTATGAAGTATGGCAGTGTCAGGGAAACCAGATATTCCATAAACAGACTCATAAATTATGGTACGATATCCACATATGACACGCAAAACATGTCTTTGAATTCGTCGCAGATATTTACAATTTATCTTCTTCTTAAGCACCATACCCCAAACTCTTGAGCCATTCATTATAAAAGGTTCAATTCCTTACTTAAAGATGAGTGAATGTACGTTGAAATTGATACCATACATGTTGTCACATTTTCTCTGAAATGTAAGTTAAGTGTCGTTTCTATGAAAATTTACAGTTAAGAACTCCAAGATATTTCGTTTGCTTTCTCGTAGCCAAAGGCGTTCCGTCGAGAAAATGCTAAAATGCATCATAGCAAACATTTCGTTTTTCAATGATCATGACCCTGGTTTTATCAGAATTAAAGTTCAATTTGAAATTTTTTGACCACTCGGAGGCGAGATTTTTATCTCCTGTATACCATTTGATATGTTTTTTGTATAAAATGCGTCAGATATGTATTTTTTTTTTTATTTTACTGAAATTTTTGATATTTCAATATAGTTATACATATAATCTTTTTCATTTGTTATCATGAATTAAAGTGGGTAAAGGAGTAAGAATTGTTTCAATTCATTGCAGCGTTGAACATTGTGATTGCACGAAACGCAGAGAAACTAACGTATGTCTGAACTCCCCTCCCCCCCTTTTTTTTTTATAAAATTAGGTTATAAATTTTAGACCCCCGCCCCTTTAATAGTGATCAAGCTTTGTCAGGACTTTCTCACTGAGAAATTTTAGAGCAACCATAACTTGAATGAAAATTAAAATCACGTATAAATATATCAACTCAGGAGTGGCCTCAACATTTCTGCTTCTCAAGTGTTTTATAGTTTAGTTATATTAGAGATAATTATTTTAAAAAAAATACCGTTGGTATATAGATTCTTAGGCTTCAGCTTACTTATCCTTATGTACAGCTCCGAAACTGACGAGAATGCTTTACTTTTAGGTGGAACAATGGAGGAAAGAAAAAGAGAACGAACGCCTTCAGCAGTCTGAAATGGAAGCTCAAAGAAAATTGGCTCTAAAAGTGGTTCAGCAACGACAGGCCGCCAAGGAAGAATACCGGCGCGAGTTGGCCCGACAACGACTCGCTGCGTATTATGAAGAACGACTACGGTTCCAAAAGGAGAGTGAAGAGGCTCTCCAACGTCGCATGGACGACGCTAGGAAGATGAGTAAAGATCGCTCGAAGCACGATAAAGAGCGGTAAAGAAATATTCATCATATAATTCAAATCGCGATTATTGTCGTCTATGTGTGTCATGTCCTCTTCTTGGGAGACTGTTATCATTGGTTGATATGAAAGACAGAGAGAGAGAAGGAGAAAAATTGTTAAAAAAATTAAATGAATATTATTAGAGTACACCCTTAATTATTGCAAAGCATAAAATAAAACTTACTATATTTTCACTGTAAAATTTTGATTACTATTGACCAATTCAAAATAGTTTGCTTCTCTTTGTTATATAATTCTCCTTTCCCAATATTGATTTCATTCCTTTGGAATGCTTTTAAATTTTAGCTTACTGATGCTTTTCAAAAAGTGATTTGCTTTGATATTGCTCACTTGATATAGTAAATTTATGATGAGAAAATATAGATAGTAAATAGAAACATTGACTGTGTGTGTTTGTAACTTATTTTTTTTATCCATCATTATATCTCTTAAATTGTAAATTTAATTAATTTCTTACATCTGGGTGTTTTAAAAATAATATTAATTTGATTTAAATGTAAGTTTGTTTTGAAAATGATTATAAACACTGCATATGTTTTGTTCTTAATGTCCTCTATTATAATTTTCTAAAATGTAAATAGTTTTATATTTTGAATATTTACATATTGAAAACTCACTTTCATCTTAAAAGATATATATGGTACCTTTATTAGATTTAAAGACAATTTCTTTTGATTCATAATTGAACTTGCTTGTGTTAAATTTTTGATTAAGTAAGAGAAGAAAAATCGATTTAATCTTTTACTTAAATAATATTGTAATAATAAAATGATTCCGAGCTAAGTTTAAATGAATAATGTACTTTTTAAATTCTGAGGGAAAAAAATTTAGAATTAATCTTATATTATGAAATAAACTTACTACATATCCAAACGACTTTTACAGATTCAGCAGGAATTAATGAAATGAAATATGAAGACGAGTTTATAAAAACCTACCAACACTGAATAATTAAAAGATTTAAATATTCCTGATCCCAGTTATAGAATTAAAATTTGTCTCTATACAGTACATTTTTAATAAATAAAGAAATATAAAATTTCATGAGTTCCTTATGTTTTAATAAGCTTCAAAAGTGATATATTTCTATTTTTGTAAAATCTCATCAGACTTTACAGTTGCTTTATTTGTTGAAAGCAACTGATAAAGCAAATGAAAGTATTAGAAAGTGTTTGACATAATCCAGATTTTCATTGCCTATTATTATTCACATTAAAATTACTTTATTAAAAAGTAATGTATAATTCTCTGGCTTCCATTTCTTTAAAAAAAAAAAAAAATCCAAGTTTTATTCTCTTTACATAGAAAAATGCATAGCTAGTTGATACTTCCAGAGAAAAAATTTTATAGTCCCAAAATTTTCTCGATTCCAGGCCTATCAATGATTTTTTATTCCCCCTCCCCTTCCATGTGTTGAACCAGGGTTCCTGATATTAGGGAGATGGAGATTCTTGCTTCAGCCAAGACCTCTCACAACCTCCATGTGCTAATATCAAAATTTCTGTAACTGGGGAATTTGTTGCTCAAGAAAAATAATGGTAAATTGTTTAAAATGGACATTATTAGACTGTAGCTTTGTATTTTAATGTAAGAAAAAGTAAAATTTTTAATAACTGAAAAAACAAAACAAATAAAAACTTTTTTTCTCTACTTTTAGATCATACTAGTTCAATTTCAATACTATCACATTTTGTAATGTTGTGCAATGACCATTCCACTATAGTTCTTTATAGAAATCATTCTTATTGACAAACTTTCATCGAAGTGATCATTCAGTACAGTGACTTAATTTCTAAATTTAAATGTGCAAAAATTAGTCATTTTGAAATATTGTTAAAATTTACCTTTACATTCCAACCATAATGAAGTAGGATATGATTTGAGTTTGATTGGAAGACATGGGTTCTTTATCACTACCACCACTCCACATAGATTACCACACAATAGTTTTTCTACCTTTAACATCTCTTTACCTTTATATTGTGTCACAAAGGCAATGTGAAACAGTTATTTAAGTAAATTCCTTATAATTAGACATTCCTCTTCATCAAACTTTCTCTTAATTTTTGAAGAAGAGCTATCCACTTGATATAAAATAACTTTTAATTGATTGATAACATTTGTGTATAAACTGTATTTTTGTTTTATTAATGTCGCACATAGAAGTAATACGAGAGCTATTGACGATGGACCTCGTAATTTTGAATCTCAGTCAAGTGTTTAAGATGACATCTTAGGAGGCATCAAACTTTCTAAACAGTATAAACTGTCAATATTTTTTAAATAACGACTTTATCATAAGTTTCACAAAGAGTTTGCTGTTTGAATTATCAATTATTTCCTTTTTTCATAACTGTTATTCAGTAAATACGTTTATTAATTATTCTCATCAGTTTCAACTTTTCTAGTCAGAAAAACTAGTGTTAAATGCTTTTAATTCCCGAATTAAAAAAGAAATTGTTTTCTGATAGTTATGATTCAATATCTCTTTTGAATGTTATAATCACAAGCAAGTTCAATGAATTCCAAAGTGGAAATGAAGTATTTTAAACAATGTAAAGGTACCTAATTAATCTTCTGACAATCAAACAATTTGATGCACATTTTATATTTGTGTACTATGCAATAAAACATTTTAATAGAAAAATCGCTCTTGTATGTGTTTAATTTTTGCTGTTGAATCACTCTGTATGTTGGTAGTAAAACTTCATTCTTCAAGCATCATAATTAAATTTTTAAAAAAATCATTCCCACTGAAATCTTATAAGTAAAAAAAAGAAAAAAATTATACTAAGAACTTAATTCTTAGCATAGGTTTCATACAATGATTTTAGGGTTCGTTACCGCACAGAACTGTTTTATGCAAATCAGAAGGAAAGACGTGAAAGAATGCTTAAACTTCGTGAAGGAGAAAAGGCAAGGCAACAGCGTCTTGACCAGTTACGAAAACAGGTGGGATAAAGAACGTAAGATAATTTTTCCTTTTTAAAAACATTTAACCCCAATGCAACTTCACATTTATATATTTTAATATTTATATAAATTTAATTACATATTATTTTCAAACATATCAGCAGTAAGCAACTATGCAATTAATATTTAAGTTGATTTTTTAATAGTCAGTGCCGTTTTCATTTTTTCCCCAACTGAATCTGATTTAAGCAACATATGCTTTTAGAATAGCTTTACATTTTGTTTTTCATTCATGCATTTTTTACTTGGTTTATTTATTTGATGCACCTACTCACAGTATTAATTACTGTACATTAAATAGGTACAGGTGAATGTAGACCCTGTTCCTGAAAGAATTCACCAAGATACGGTTGCTTCTCAGGCCCGTAAAGAAGCATCTAGTGAAGGACTTGCTCTGAAGGCTTTGCACGAACTACGCACTGTTCTTGATGCAGAGGTAGCTCACCTTACTCTTTTTTGCTTCATGTAAAGGCCTTACACTGCATTGCACCATTACTTTGTTTTAAAGAGTCTTTATTAGTTGTTCAAATAATTCATCAGGTTTATAAAAGTTTTATGGGTTTATTGTTTTAGTCTTTTTAATATCATATAAGAGTTACTCTGCAGATCATATATTGCAGTTTTAAAGCAATCCAGTTCAGTAATATCTAAATTGTTACCCTCTCACTTAACTTTGTCACATCAATTGATAACTTAATTGAAATGATTCCCAATATTGAACTCAATAGTCTTTGATGAAATCATGAATCTCTAACTAATGATTTTCTGGGTTAATAGTTTATTCTACTATTAGACCACTGCTATTCTATATCAGTGCTCTTATTTGCATCATGAGAGAAAATCAAAAAAATTATTCTCATTTATATGATAATGGTGGCAAAAAATATATGAAATATACTACTTTATATAGCATGTTCTTAATGTAATATTTATCGACCTATTTTGAAACCTGATGAATCATTTGCAGTACTCATGTGTATAAAATATATTTCACTCCTCTTTTTCTAAATATCTTTTAATACAGAAAGCACAAAGTGCAATGATTCAGATAAAAAAGACCCTAAATGAGTATCATAAAAGTCTTTAGAATTGTGAATATTTAAAGAATTCAACAAAAAAATGAGAAACATTCCTATCAACATATTAAAGAGTGGATATTTCTTCCCTAATTTACCAAAGTTGTTAGATATTTTTTCTGCAACCAACTATTAATGATTTATAACTGGTCATTTTTAAATAATTTTTATGCTTTTAGTGTTTGAATATTAAAGGTCGAGCCACATATAAAACAATTTTTTATGTATGCATAAAATTACTTTTTATGAACTATGTTCTTGATAAAATGATAAAACTAAATGTACAAATAATCCACATTAATAAGAACCTAAGGATGACATGCAGAACAAGTAGCCCTATTTCAGAATTTGAGATTATGTCAATTAACAAATATCTAATTTTTAGATTTACTAACATACAGAAATAACTCTTTGACATATGAAATCATATTTATAATTTTTATTAAAACACTTACAATTCTTTTGGCTTTGTAACTTGAGGAAATTTATGAAGGAGAATTTTAAAATTCTGTCTGTGTTAGTATATTTTAAGCATTTTCTGTCTGTAGAAATTTATGAAACTTAATTTATATCCATCAACAGAATTTTAATTCCTTGATGATCGTGAATGAACTGGATTTGTCTTCAAGTTTTTTATTGAAATTAATACTACTACTACTCACAGAATGGATTTTTGCAGTTCTATTGACACTGAAACTGAAGTTGTTAATTATTGACAGTCATTAAAAAAAAAATTCAATTCAATAGCTGCAAGATGGTTAATAGATTATTTTGAGATAAAATTAATAGAATACATAGTGATAAACATAGTTATATTATGAATTTGTAAATTAATAAAATTTTTAACAAGGCGAATTTATATGATAAAAGCCATCTTTAAAAATTTAAAATATCCTGCACTTTAAATTTCTTAAAATTAGATACTTCTGATGGTAACTTAATTTCAGGTTCATCGAGATCCTCGAGTGCGGTTAGAACAACAGTTGCGGGAGGCCGGTCTTCTTAATTCGGAATATGCAAGGCACGTTTTGTCACAAATGCACCCGCCACGAGAACCTCGGAAAGATACAATTTCTTCACTTTTTGTACAAGAATCAGAAAATTAGTAAACAACTATCTTTTAAAGTGAACTAGTCTTAACAATTTCAATGATGTATAAATATATATTTTGTGTATTCTATGCTCCTTGTAAATTCATACCAATAAAACTTTTTTTTCTCATACATTACAGTTGGTGCTTAAACAATAAATACACATAAAAACATTTTTTTAATAAAATATACTTTATTGTAAAGACTACCGTGGAAGAGGTGATCATATTGCTGAAAAATTCGCATACAAATAACACCAATGTTAAATACCTCAGAATAATTTTTGAGAGGTATTTTTAAACTTCTTACACCAAGAACCTTTCAACAAGTTATCAAAGAAGAAGGAAAAAGAATCCATAAGTGTAACATTTAAATATAACAATGTCAGATTTAAACAAATGGAATGTAAACTGGAATTATATATTTTGGATTATTTTAAGGTTCAACAAAAATTTATTTGGCATTTCCCCACTATTTTTTAACTGTTCAAAGAACATATAAATAAATTGAATACAAATAATAAAGAATATTGTACTTTGACAATCACAGACATATTCTCAAAGAATACTGCATTTTTGAAAGGAATTCATTATCCTTTTTATCAGTTATGAAGCCTGCCACTTAAAATTGCTACTCATTATCCATTTTTGTGACTGCCGACCATCACATTTTTTCAGAGTTGGAAGAGTGACATCTGAATCATCAGGCTTATCTAGACATCGTTTAGTTTGGGAATGTATGATAGTTTGATCCTGAAAAAGGAAAAGAAGTATATTAGTTTTTGAAAATAGATTGTAATAAATAATTTTCATATAATAATTGAATGGAATGCATGTAAAAAGTCTAATAAAATATTTTAATACAACAGAAAGGAATCAATGTATTGGTGCTCCATTTTTTTATGTATCCAATATTAATTTAATTAACAAAGTAAATAAAAATAAATAAATAAAACAAAATTTTATGAAGGTGAAATATTTTTTAGAACTAGCTATTTTTGTTATTAAACATGGGGAAATTTTGTAAAATATTTGTTTTAAATTTCATTGGGAAGATAGGTAGTGACAAAACTGATTTTTTTTTAAAAGTTAAAATACATACTTCACTAAGAAATAGATGGGTCTCGGTTATTATCAAGTTAAAAGATTTTTTTGAAGAGGGGTGAAAAATAAGACTACATATAAGATTTTACAGAAGTTTGACATATTTATTATTTTAGAATTGTTTTTCTAGAGAAATTTTATCTTAGTGAGAATAAATAAATAAAAAAAAGCCATGCAGATAAGATCTTAATGTTAAATAGAAATTTTCATTACTTTATTATTTAAAGTAAAAAATAACATTTAACAGTACCATAGTAGATGGTTTTATAGTAATTTAAAGCCATTGCCAAATAACAAAAGTTATTCTATTCTTTAAACTTCCATGCCACACAATGCAATAACTTAATGACTGAGATTTATCATGATGCAGCTTTAAATAGAATGGTATTTTCAATTTATAACCATTAGTATTATTTCAGAGTTTAATCAATGTTTGGTGTATATTTTGTAGTAATTAAGCAATGTTATTGATTACTTAATAATCCACAATACTTTTAAGATATTTACAAGTAAAGCTTTCTAACCAAGACTTAATAATTCTATCTGTGGGACCAAATTAAAAGATTTAAATTAAGATCATAACAAACAATATATAACTAACTGCATATGTGATTCAAATTTTAACTTCAGTCAAGCTATGGATAATGGGCATTAATGATTTAAGAAAAAGTTATGATGGAAGAAGCAAAATTACTTTAAAGGAAGGGGGGAATTGAAAAAAAAAATCAACACATTTATAAAATCAAATTATGATACACAGTCCATCTTAAAGACCCAAAACAAAATTATATGCTCGACAACAAGTGGATCAAAGTCAAAATATGTCATCGACAAGTGTTTTCAAAAGTCTTATTCAAATTATATCATGCAAAGGAAAAGTAAATTATCTTTTCCTCATTGCAACAAAAATTTATTGAATTAAAACAAGCAAGCAAGCAAAATCACTTTTATTCCAAAATCAAAAAAATCTTCAAATTTAAATTATCAAAGTGTAAGCAAGTGCAGTAAGATGGGAGTTCCAAAGACTGTTTATGAATATAGATTTGTTAAGTGTGTATTTTTTCATCATTATTAATAAAATTTACAAACTGATCTATTATAACATTTAATCATTTATGTTCTTGTTTGTCATGCATGTAACAAAGCAAGGATTTCTTATAAGCATTGCTAAAAAAAAATTAGTGATGCAATTCACAAACCTTAATTTGTTTGTTGGCTTAATAAATCTTGTAGTATTAGAAATACAATTAGTCAGTTTCATTACTTTAATAGTTCCAAGATATATTAAGAATGAATGTCAATTATCATATTACAGGAATTCCAATAATAAAATAGAAGAGATTCTGTTAAAATTTGTAATAAACACATAATTATTTCCATATGATAAAAAAAAAACTTTGCAGAAATCTTAATAATCTGACATTTGAATTGCATGTCTCACATTCCTAAAGTTTTTCAAATAATGTTTTTGTCACACATATAACTATAAAATGGAAAATATTGTACAACGCATAAGCTAGTCTATTGACAAATAATCAAACTAAATAAAACTACATAATTTGTTTTTAAAATTCTATTTTAATTATAATAAAATTTTACATTGATTGTTTTGTAAATCTGCTATTCTTATCACAAAAAGTTAAAAAGCAATATTAATATCATTGCAGTAATAAGGAAAACTCATAATAATGACAATTATACTACAAGAAAATTAAACTTTAAAAAAAATCTCATATAAATTTGGTTTTAATAATTACCTCTTTGTCATACGACCACATTTGATTTCCACCCATACCATGACATCGTAAAAGCTTAACAGGGCCGTCACTGGAAGCAGCATCTAAGCAGTTGTCATCTGACATAATTTGTTGTCGTTTGGTATAAGCAAATACCTTCAAAAGAATAATTGATCTACATTGTATTGAATATCCATTTGATATACAATTTAGATATTTGTGGTTATGCACTTTATTCATTTAAGCAAAAACCTTCAATCATTTTCAAAATCATAATGAAATAATCATTACAATGAGCATTTAGGATTGCAATTCATTGTAATTGATATTTTTTATTGCAGAAATTTGGAAGTTATTCTTTTATTTGAGAGATGAATATAAATCTTTAAATTGTATCACATTTCTCAAACCAATATCACCTCTTTTTAAAACTTGGTGTTGAAAATATTTTTTATTAATAATAATGTACTCACAAAAGTAATGTAATTATTTGTTTATCTAACTTTAAAAATGTTACAATACAGATTTGCAACATTTATTAAATCAGTATTATTTTAGAACATATTTAAACAAATCAATTACCTGATTCCCACCTAGTCCATGACAAGATCCCATTGCAATATGCTCACCACTTTTGCGTCCAAATGTATCAAGACAATTAGCAGTTTCAGCATTTTTAATCTAAAATTGAGGATATAAATATTAAAAACTTTAAATTATTGAATATTTTATCTTTATATCTTTGCAACATTTTAAATTTTTGATTAATTCTATTGATAATTTTTGAAGGTATTCAAAGTTTTTTACAATATAGATCTTTGCAATCCAAGTACAGATAACTTTACTTACCCTTGATTAATATTAAAAACCCAAAGGAAAAATAAGAATAAATAATTTTTACTATCTCACCACCATGATTCAGAGACTTTGTAATTTCATAGAAGAATTGCATTTTAATCAGTTAAATACATTACACTTTTGAACTATCATAATCATATGACATAAATTCTATACAATAAACTAAATAACTAAAATAGAAAAAATACGAATTTTAGAAATCTATTTACAAATTATATCACTTTAACATATATAATCAAGTTTTCAATAAAAGATGACTTTAAAAATAGAAAATAAATATTTTAAGAAATAGCACTGAAAGTAAAAGTGAAGAAAATAAAATGTATCCACTTACTTCCCCAAGATAATAATAATCTAGAGGCATTTGTGATTCTGGATATATGTTTTCCAAATACCATCGGAAGCTCTTGCATTTTAAATCTTTGCGAAGTTTTTTTCTTTCTGTAAGATCTCCTATATCAGCTTGTCTTGCACCTATTTAAATAGAAAACTATATGAGAGTAATATATTTTAACAGCCTTTTGAAATATGAGCCATAGTGAATATTAAACCTGTTCGAAGAATTAATTAAAAAAACAATACACAAATTTACAATATCTTGAGCTTGAAGTGAGGTTTGAGCTCAGTTGAAATTAATGTAACAAATTGACTTAAAATCTTTCATTGCAGTTTGATATAATGAGCGCAGAAAGTAATTTTTCAAATTTGCTAAACATATCCTGAAATATTTGGAGGTCTAGCAAGGTTCAATACAAAGATGCTTTATTGTTTCATAAGATAATCTCTGAAAAAATTCATTTTTGAGCCTAACTGTTAAATAGTAACTGCAACCAAGTTACTACTGCCAAGAAGAGAAGCAATTTATTTGAAGGGGGAAAATAAATAAATAAAAGTTAAAAGTTTCATAAAATTAAAATGGTGGAATAATTTAATTAAACACACTATAAATGTTTATTTTAAAATAAAGATTTGAAAAAAAGAAAAAAAAAAAAAAAATGGAAATTTTTTTTTAATAGTTATTTTATTTTACTATAAAAAATTTGTAAACATAAGTTAACTTTAATTCAACATTACTTCTGTGAAAAATATGATATTGATAATCTATAAAAAATGAAGTTATGAAGAAAAATATATTTCTAATGCCATTCACAGATTTTATATATATATATATATATTTATATATATATATTTACTTATATATATTTATTTATATATATGTAATGTAACAATCCTGCCGGCTTTAAATGTAACATAATATCAAATAACAGTCGAGGCGTATTGAATTTTCACAGAACTTTTATTTTAAGCTGAGAGAGACAGACCATTTCCATTACGTAGTTAGTTACATCATTAGACAGCAAAAATAGGAGAGAAGAGTAAGAGTAAGAGAGCGTTTTTTGTTGTGTTTTTGTTTATATACAGGGAGAATTCCCATGAAACGTCAGAAGCACGTGGTATGAATAATGGAATTCCAGGGAAATATAATAGATAGGGAATTAAAAAGGGATTGTTTTTGACAGATTTATAATTGATTTAAGCAGAATTAATCCGTTTCAAGAGCGCATGATGTAATAAATAAAAGGATACTTTGGAAGGGGATCAGGAAATACGAATGAACTCTTTACTTTTGTATTAGGGAATGAGATAGAATAGAAAGTTAAGTTATTATTTAGAGTAGTTATTGAATTAAAAGTTAAATCATTACATATATATATATATATATATATATATATTATATATATACACACACACAAAAACAAACTAATAAATGTATCAAACAACTTTTAGTTATTTCTAGGTTTAAAGAGAGACATAAAAGCACATAAAATTATCTTAGTCATAGCAAGAAAATTGCTTCAAAATTTTGAGAAATAAATTGCAATAGTTAAAAAAATGAAAAAGCATGGTTAAAAACAAAATATTAAACTATGCATATCAATTTCACACAACACAGCGCAAATCTCAATTTTTTTAAAAATCATGTTTCTTAAAATAAGCTAATCTTTTTAGAAACAAATGGGTAAAATTCAGATAAACAATTAACTGAGAGAGATTTTAAAGTATAAAATCAGTTAGCATTCGCTTATTGAACATTATTGTAAAAAATTATTAAAGTATTTTATTATGTTGGTAAGGCAAGGAATTCAATTTTATATGTTTGGTTTTAGGATTCATTAAATCTTTTGATGCAGAACAAAAAAATTTAATAATATTGGAAGTAATGCTATATCCTCACAACCCTTTTATTTGAAAATTTCCTATTATATACTCAGCTTCGTATAAATGGATTTCACAGAATCAGTAAAGGTAAGTATAAATATAGAGATAATTAATTTAAATGGGTACTAAACTGAATACATAGAGTATGAAATCAGCAAACATTATGTAAAAAACATTACTTTAGCAGATAATAGATTACATTTCCTTATTTATTATTTGTATCTTTGTCCACCTGTTTCTGCAACAGGAAGACAAAATATTTTGCTAAAATATATTAATTCTATTAAGAAAAAAAAGACCAAGTATGTAATACATTCAAAATTTCATTCTGTTTTCACATAATTAGATGTCCTTCATCCATCCTGAAGAGATAAGAAAGTTTTAACTAGATACAATTATTCTAACATTAATATACAAGACTTTTATAATTGCCTTAATTTAATATTTCAAAAGTTGGATCATTATATAAAATATATGCTTCTCATATTTGCACATAATTCTACAACAAAAGGTTAATTCGAATGCTTTATGAATTTCAGTTTATAAGCCATAATGATATCCAAATTTATATCAAATTTTGATCATTATACATAAAATAGATAAAAAAATATTTTTTAAAAAAGTAACATTTATTAATTCAGTTATATATATATATATTACCTGGATTTATAGCATAGTAAAAATCCTTCCATTCATCTAACCAAACTTCTGCTAGGCGTGCATTATTGTGATTAACTATTTTACTTGTTCCACCAGGGAATGTGTAAGGTGTAGATTTACGAAACACATGACCAACATGAGAGCATGTTACAATTTCTAATGTTCCACCACACATCCATATCTGAAAACAACAACAAAAAGGTTTTTTTTAACCCTCCCTTTTAATACTTTCACTATGTAAACAATATATATATATATATTCCAAAATATAGATCAATATTATATACATTATTTCCATTTTTCTTAATTTTTGCTTTTCTCTAAATTACTAAGCTCCCACAGGTTGCGAAAGTTGATTTTTGGAAATAGTTTACATTTTTTTGCATTACTTATACTTACTAGGAGAGCAAACCAGTGAAGAGTATATAAAAGGATTATTCTTTATGAAACTTGTTTTCAAATTTTAGAAAGATAAAAGTGAAAATAAATAAATGACTGGTAAATTGGAAAAAAAAAAAAAAAAAAAAAAAAAAATAGAATTTAATTTAACAATGCATTATTTTAAATTCATTGGTAAAAGGATATCCAAATGATTATAATAAATTTGATGAAATTAAACATATTTAAAACAATTGAGACCCATCATTTTATAATGCCATCCTTGAAAAAATATATTTAAAAGAAAACATGCTTAAGACATTAATTTTATTTGAATTAGTTTGAAAATACAGCAAAATACTCAAGAAATGTATTATGTATTGCATATATACATATTATATTTTTAGTTCAGTTAATAAATAACATTTATACAACATAACATATATGTAGGATTATTCATGATCTACATATCACTTTTCTGCCAAAGTCTGGATTTTTTTTTCTTTACAATTTATAAGCTATTTAAATTAAAAAGTGAATCATAACTAGGTTTAAGAAAATCAAATATATATAGAAAATATAAGGTAATTCATATTCAGGTAAGATAAGAAAAAGTTTAAAATCAAGTTCTTTTTACTTGCAATGGGATGTGGAATGGATAGTGCCCGAATATTATATATATGTAACAAACCAAGTTTATAATATTTTCATTCAGTTGCAACACTAACCTGCACTTAGTAGCAAATTATTTAATACCAAGGAAACAAAAAAAAAAGTAAAAGGTATTGGTTGATACATAAAAATGAGGTACTTTTGATTGAGAAAAACAGATTTTTAAAAATGTTGAAGCTGGCAGAAGATAGTAAGAGTGAGAAGAAATTAAATTGTGAATTGAATATATTTGTGCATGTGTGAAACATAATTTGATATTGCAAGAGTATAGATTCTACTCTGCTTAATGGAAGTTGATGATTTTTTGGCTTAACACTTCCCTCTCAGATCCAAGTAAGGTAGATATTTCATATTTAAGTAAAATGTCTTAGTAATGTACGAATATGTATATGTAGCCAACCATAAAAATCAACAAGCATGACAAAACAGGAAACATATCAAATGGAAATCTCTGATACCTGTTGCCAGATATGTGGGATGACCTCATATCATTGACAATTACTCTAAATACTTTAAAAATTAGGATTTCATTTCTAAACTCGTGATATAACATAATTGTTCAAATTTTTAGTACATTATGAAGGGAGAACTTGGGTAGTTATCAGAATAAACTTTAAAGCTTTATAATTATATTTTCCTCAAAAATTTTATAAAATAATCCCTTCAAGAATATAATTTTTGACTTATTTCATGCATACACACACATATATATACTCAAGCAATCCCATACTTTATGTAACAAAACACATTAATAACAATAAAAATTACTGAAAATCTTTCATAATCCAGCATGGAAACAATGAAAAGGGAGCAATATTTCAAACAGAAGTCAGTACATTTCTTTGAAACATGGGTGCAAGCATTGTCTACAAACTGCATATCTCACAAGAATAGAATGTCTGTTCTTTCCTTATTTTTTTTTTCTTAAATTTTTTTTACTGTTTGAGAGCAGACATCATGTGATACTTTCCCCACTCTTATTTAGATTTAAAGTAGGAAAGCATCTTTCCAAAAGTCTTAAAAGATGAGAGTAATGATCTTGCATTGAACTTCCTCTTGACCCTGCAATTTTCATCAGTTTTCAAAAATTTGTTCCACAATTTTAATTTTAAATTTCAGGGAAGGTGTTTTCAATGATACACCCAGCTGTATAACACTTGCAGCTGATGCACATGATATGCCTGTTGCGAAAGGATTTAAAACATGTGTTTGATGCCTCGTTATTATACAACATGTAGAGAAGCAAAATATTGCATCATTTAGTGACATTTTTTTTATTTGGTATGGACAATTGGATTTGTAACAACTATAGACAACTGGATTTTACAAAAGCACAATATATATATAATGTTTAATATAAAACATTTAGAATTTTAAGATATTATATCTATTCAATAATAATATATTTTGAAACAAAAATGAAATTAAATAAATTGTACATTTGAAATATATATAAGCTAACAAAAACAAGCCTTTTTATGACGTAATTTTTATATATATATAAAAAAGAGAATATTATTGTAAATTTTGCTTTAGTCATAAAATTGAAGCTATATAAAATTTCTCACTCGGAATGAAAGCTCCAAATTTTCTCCTCCCCAGATATCCATGCCTTGATCATATTTACCAAGCTCTTCAAAGTAATCTCGGTCAATTGAAAATAAGCCACCAGCCATTGTAGGAGTTCTGAATATACAAATACATTGATACAATTACAGAAGATTTTGAAGCAAGAAAAGGAAGTCTACCAATGAGTATGTAAAATTAAGTTTTAAATTTTAGCATAAAATTACAAAAGAAATAAAATTTAATGACAATTTTCAGTGCAAGAATATCTTTCTCTTCTTGACATTTTAAAAGAAAATTATCTTGTTCTTCCTATCTGACTATTTAGCACCTATTAAGTTTATTTCTTTTTTGTAGTAAAAATGGCATCACTTAAAAAAACATACACAAATATCTAACTTAGGCTGCTTTTTACTTGAGTAATAATTCTATCAGTTACACTGGATTAAAGCCAATATCTTTGGATAAGTCATTTCTTGCTGAAATGCATAAAATAAATGGTTGATGCAAAGAAGAACTATAAACTTTTAATGTATTATTTTGAACTTTTAAATTAATGCAAATCACAATCTTGATAAAGTAATTTTAAAATGAAACAAAAAATATATCTGAAATTATACCCTCCCCCCACCTTTTTTTTTTTTCAAAAAGGAGAAGAGGATGAAAAGTGTGAGAATTTATTCTCCCCCCCCCAAAAAAAAAAATAAATGGTTCTAAATCATCAAGTATCATTAAAACATATGGTTTGCAAACAATTTCGACATGTTCAGTACACAATAATGTAAATGCTGCACTCAAACATTAAGTGTCTGCTTAAATTAATGTTTGATTCAGCAATATAATTTAACAGAAGAAAAAATATATCTTAACAAAAGGATATACCAAACAATTTAATATTACTAGTCCTTACATTTCCTTTGATATCTTTACATTGGCACCTGAACTATATTTTCAAAACCAAACAAAATTTGAAATTATTAAGAATAAGCATTACATTTGAATTTTGCTGCTTTTAATCAAAGCTTAAGAGTATTTTTTTAAAAGATAATTTGAAATAAAATATGTAAAACAAATAAAATGCTACTGGATGTAAATGCAAACTAATACTCATATTCTAAAGGACGATAAAACTACAAATTAGTAAAATGATAAATCAAGATATTGGTGATTTATATCCAATACTACAATAAAGAAAAAATTACACAATATTAATATACCATGACACAAACGAAGAAAATAATTCTTATTACATAAATACTGTACCAAACCCACAAAAAGGGTTAATTTCATTCATACATGGATATATTTATTTTAATACATTATGCACTAGTAATGTTCAAATAAAAAGAAAGTTATATATTTTTAAAATTTATAATTAATGATATATGTTTAAAAATTACCTAGCTTGTTTATTGCATGTTACATAAAATTAGGTATAGGAGTAAAGTTTTGTTTTTAATGTTATGTTTTTAATACATAAAACACTATCCAAATTTTAAAGCAGGAAATAAAATTTTTAGTAAAAATATTTTAATACTATTTTATCATTTTAACAGAATTTTTGTATGAAAAAGAACCTTTTATTATATAATTAACAGAATAAAATTACACATATTTTCTTAACATTTACACCTCCATAAAGCATCAAAGATATTAAATTACTTTCTAAATTAATAAACTTAATTTTAAGAAAATTCAGTTTTAATTCAAAAGTATTTAATAATTTAAAATCAGTTTTTCAAACAAACAAGAGATATAGAGAGAATTTTTATATGCAAAATTGTTTTACAAAAACATGTAGCATTACTTGAGAGGTAGAGTTCGGTCTCCTCCTCTTCGATCAACTTCTCGTTGAGGTACACGATACCAACGAAAATTAAGTTTCCAATTAAAACCACCCCATGTCATATCGGATGCAGGAACATATTCAAATGTCTCATCACTAATCACATCAATTATAGGACAAACTACTCTAGTCCTAAAATTAAAAAGGTAATACACTCTTAAAGTAAACACAATAGCCATTTTTAAAGTACAGAAACATCAAGATTTTACCATTCTAATAAAATCATGATTCATAGAAAACTTAATATTAATTGAAAATTACAATAAATACACTGCAAATGTTTATCAAAAGATAATAAATTATAAGTAATAAAATATTTTTTTTTAAAATACAAATAATGCATGATAAGTAATATCCATAGTAGTAAATGTTTACTTCCTCATCATATATATCAAAGGAAAAGTTAATGTCTCTCAATTTTTTTGTTGAATGCTCAATGCAGACAAATAATATGCAAATTATTAGTGAATTTCTTTTGTAAAAGCACAGTACGATTTATTTCCTCAAAATTTAATTTAGTGAGTGGAAAAAAAACACAATACAAAGGACTCAAAATATAAAAAACATTTTAACACAAACAAATCAATAAAATGTACTGATGATGAAATTTGAAGAGGTACAGATAATTTCCCTCTAATATTTGAGAAGCAATTGTTATTCTCTTGATCGGTACTTTGGTGGCTAGTTAAGAGAACACTTATGATATATTTCTTTACAGTAAAAATTCCTGATTGGAGACATACCGATCTTCAGCCACTCGTGCAAGAAGAGGTTCCAGCCAACCTCTAGTGCATTCACAATGAGCATCGAGGAAAGTTATAATCTGCCCTGTAGTTGCAGCTGCTCCTAGCAGCCTGGCTCTTATTAGTCCTGATCTTTTGCCAGTACGTAAAACCTATGAAAATGCTGATATATTAAATATTTAATCAAGTGAGAAATAACAGAGCATGCACAGTTATAAAAACAATTGCAATTAAAAAATATCCCAAATTTTCATTCACAAAAATATTAAAAATTTTGAGTAGCAATGTTTTAAGCATTTTACCACATTTTCTTTTCCTAGCTCAATTTTTTTAAAACTTTGGTTTTAAAAGTATTTTTTTTTAAAAAAAATGGGTACATAAAAACACAGATATTGCTAGTACTAGAGTAGTATAAATATATTAACACCAGAATGTAAATAGAATTTGAATACAAAAATTAACATTTATTTTTCAATTAATAAAATTAAAAACACTCGCAAAATAAAACAAGTATTGTTTCAACCTCAAGATATCAATAAAATTTTTATTTACAATTACCTACTGTGTGTTCTTATTTCTATGGTTTAAGTATCAAATTCAAATCTCAAATAAATAACTTTAATAGAGTATACATAACAATAAAATGCAAATGATGGAACAAAAATAAGAGTAGGATAATTATATGAATTGCTCAAAAGAAAAAGGGAATGCTGTTGGATTAACAAATGATTTCTTTAACATGAAGTTATGTTAAGTATACAGAATAAAAAAATGAAACTTAAGAAACATAAACATGACTATAAAGAAATAATAAACTTGCAGAAAGATAAAGGCACCCCAACAGTCCACAAAAAGAATACTATAGATCAGGGGTGGGCAAATAGGAGCTTGCAGGTCACATGCGGCCAGCTAAGAGATTTTTGTGGCCTCACAAGGAAGTCAGAAAAATACACCTTGAACAGAGATTTCCTTCCCATGTATAAAATCATTCAAAGCAAAACTAAATATATTTGAAGACAAGCAGGAGAAAACAATTTTTATCATTTCCCTTAAGTAGGAAAACCAAAAGTGCTTGAAGGTGTTTCTGCTAAGATTACAGATCATCTGTCGAGTTTGAAGGGCAAGGTTACAAGATTTCTGGACTTCATGGAAATTTAGTCTAAATTCAAATTGCTCAGTTATCCTATCATCCCTGATACTGACGCAGCACATGAGAAGATGCGGCTTGAACTAATTGACATGCAATCAGATCACGCTGTGCAAGAAATGTTTAATGCTGTGACATTAGTTGACTTGCACAAAATCTTGACAGATGAAAAACTTCAATGTATAAAGAAATTTGCAGGGAAAATGTTTTTAATAATTTGGTCTGTATGCATTTGTGAGTAAAATTTTCTTGCTTGAAGATAAAGAGTAAATACAGATACACTTTGTCAAACATTAACTTGCAGCTGTGACGAGAATCTCAACAAGCAATCTCCTTCTTGATTTAAAAAAAATTGTAGAAAAGTAAGATTATGTACATTAATCTCATTAAACTTATTCAAAAATAAATCTGCCTGCAGCTATAAAAATATGAAAAATAATACAAAAAATAAATTAAATATACTGCCGCTATTTAATTGAATTTATTATGTGGTAAAATTTATAACTTTTCTGAAATGTAAAGTTAACAAATGAATGCAGTCACATTAAAAAATTAGATCTACCATTAGCCTCCACTTCCACAAAATGGCTCAGAGCCAAAACAATTGTCCACCTCTGTCCTAGATGAAGAACCTACAGGACTATCTGAGGAACTTGTTTAATAACAACAAAGACTGTATCATAAACTGCAAATTTCCTTTCTTTCAGGATTTAAGTGGATCAAAGATAAGTTAGTTGCAAGATGAGAGGTCATGAGTTACACAGGAGGTGTTTTTGGACTTCTTATCAAAATCACACAACAGCAGGCACAATCAATGCAACAGAGTAATCCCTCTGAGCAACATGAAAGGTTAAAGATTCATAATTGTTTCAGCTTGTGTATGGTGGAGCAGTACCTGGTTGCATTAACTTTCATGGAGAAATATGCGAATAGTTTCTTTGCTATTAGACAGCGATGCCACTATCTTGCATTTTGTAATTCATCAATTCAACTTTTAGTAGATATTATAAATTGCATTGTTTCTTGGGTGATGACCAATATTCTTAGTCTGGTCAATGCCTGTTGTTTATAACAGTTTGTTCGTCCATTATGAAATTCTTTACATGATCATAACACTGAAATTTGTGATAAGACATTCTGCCTCATACACATTTTGCAAAGATAATAAATCTCAGTTCCACTTCCATTTTCTGCAGTTAAAAATTGCATGACTGTGCATTGACGATGTTTGGAGGCATCCATGATCTATACAGTAGCAATTACCTTGTTTTCACATAGTCATAAAGACAACTGATGTGCTCCAAAGTTACCACCTGTTATCCTACAACTCAAAATTTTCTCTTGGTACATGTACAGCATTCTGCCTTTTCAAACAATAGAGTATGTGCAACTGCCCCCCATTTATTTCGGTGATCCTTACACAAAATAATATACTAACAAATATTTTGATATGAAATTCTTTTTTAAATACAAATTTAAATTTATTTTACTTCAACGTAATTATTTTTCACTACATAAATAAATATATGTATGAATTAAAAATTTACAATTTTAAATATAAAAAATTACTTACTTTGGTTGTAATACTTAGTTTAGACACAAAATTTTCCAATTTTCTACCTAAGTATTCTGAAAATAATGGATATATCATTCAAACAAAATGAAAAGTTACAAATACACAAAAAGAATATTGTAGCTATTTATATATATCTTTACTGAAATCAACCAAGTATATTTTAAAAATAAAACAAACCTCTTTCACTTGCATCATCTACTAATATAATTTCTGATATTAGAGATGCTGGGGAGGTGTTGATGACACTGTAAACTGTACGCAATAATGTTGACCATGCTTCATTATGGAAAACTATAACTATACTCGTAGTGGGTAAGGATCCTTGGTATTCTTTTCTCCTGCATCTATAGGAAAGAAAATTAGAGGAAAAATTGAAGAAGAAAAAAATTCTACTGTAAAATTCAAAAATATTTCATAATAACACATGGATCAATAAGTTCCGAGACTAACCCAGAGATGGCGCTCGTAGTAAACCAGTAACCAGGTCTTTCTAGAGTACTAACCTTTGCTTGAAACGTGTCAAAATTTTAAATCGATCGGACCAGACACAGCTGAGTTATCGAGGTTGGAGTAAAGTCGTTTTGTAGTTTGTTTAAAAAATGGAAGAAACTGAGTTTCGTGTTCTGATAAAACATTGTTTTTTAATGGGTAAAAACACCGTGCAAGCGAAACAATGAATTGAAAAATGTTACCCGGACTCTTGTCCATCAAAAGCAACGATTTGTCAGTGGTTTGCCGAGTTTAAACGTGGTCGTACCGACACAAATGACGCGGAACGCTCGGGTAGACCTGTGGAAGCCGTTACACCGGAAAATGTGAGTGAAGTGACAAAAATTATAATGAAAGATCGTAAAGTGAAGCTCCATAAGATTGCTGAGATGACACAGATATCATATGGAAGTGTATTTACTATCCTTCATGAAAAATTGAGTATGAAAAAGGTTTTTTCCAAGTGGGTGCCGCGATTGCTTTCGATGGAACAAAAACAGCAACGAGTCGATGATTCAGAAAGCTGTTTATCGCTATTTACTCGCAACAAAAAAGATTTCTTGCGTCGTTACGTGACCATGGACGAAACATGGATACTTCACTACACTCCAGAGTCGAAGCGGCAGTCATCTGAGTGGCGCACAGCTGGCGAAAGCTGTCCGAAGCGTCCGAAAACGCAGCAGTCAGCTGGCAAAGTCATGGCGTCAGTTTTTTGGGATACGCATGGCGTGATTTTCATTGACTACCTCGAAAAAGGTAAATCAATCAACAGTGATTATTATATTGACTTGCTGGTGGGTTTGAAGGAGGAAATCGCAAAAAAACGACCGCACAGTCTCGGGACTTATTGATCCATGTGTTAATTATACTGTTGATATAATAATGAGAAGCCAAAGTTTGGGTACAAAATTTACATCAAATCCCAAAATCAAAATTTAATTTTATTTACCACAAAACATGTGTAATGAAGGAAGAGAAAAATTTATTAATGAAGCATGTTGAATTGCCAATGAGAGAAACTATATGAGTTTACATTTAGTGCCTTTTTTATAGTAAAAATATTCTTTGGAAAAAAGTGAAAATTACCAAAATTATGAATAACTGAAAGGATTTGAAAACATTAAGCAATGGAAAAGAAACAAATATTTCTCGCATAAAAGCAGTTTTATATTTCCAGGATAATAATTTCTATAACTTATTGTGTATACAAGTATAATACAATACAAAAATGTGTACATTTCCTCAGCTGAAGTAATTTAAACATTGAAGTATTCGATAAAATTGCGGAATTCATGAAACATTTTTATAATTATTAATAAAAATACATTTTAACTATAATTTAAAATTGTAAAAACTAAATCAAAGCTTAGAAGATATTCAATTAATGCACTAAATCATAAAACTCAATAATCTATTTAACTTATGCATAAGTAATAAAAAACAAGATGGGTAATCTTAAGTAGTAAGTTTTTCTAGGAGAAGTCTCATCTATTGAATAACGAAATTTTTTCTTATAAAAGTATACGCCTGTAATTTTAAAAGCAGTATAAGAAGTCAAACAATTAATAATAATGGAAGTTCAAACCCATTAACTAAATTGATTCTTCAAAAATTTTTCAACTAGAATTTATTTCATTTTTGTTCATACAATAATTATTATTCATCAGAAACTCAAGTTTTAGGAAATCAAAATTATTCATAATTACATCAGATTTTGATGAAAGAGAAACATAGAAATGTAAACACATTTGAGACTGGGCACTGGTTATCCTGCGACCTAATCATAATGCTAGTGAGTGAAAGTGAGTTTATGGAGCAAATGTGCACACACACAAACCAAATTTAGCTATGCTGTGACTAACCATGTATAATAGTAATCTAGACATAAGAGATATGGAAGGGGGGGGGAATTGGTTAACAAGAAGGAAGGTTGAAAATAGAGAGAGATCATTAGGTATCATTGGGACACATCACCTGTGTTTTTTAAAGACAATGAATCCCACACGAAAGTGAAGAAAAAAAAATCTCTACGATAATTCGGGGTTATGATTCTCGTATCTATTTAAAGGAAGCTCCTGAGGGGGACTTTTTCATAATAGATAGCATGCTAAATATGAGTAACTTCATGATTCATATGCGATGGGTTAAGAGAATATAATTAAAGTAGGAATTATTTTGTTACAAATATTCACTTGATCAACTTAGGAGGTACATTAAACAATAATCAACTTGTGCATGATCTGTCTGAAATGTGTTCAATTCTTTTCTTTCTATTGGTTTTTAGTAATGATTATATTTACAAATATATTTAATTAATGGAGCAAAATAAAATCTTTCTACATCAATAAATATTTCATAATTACTTTCTTACATCAAATTTCCCCTTTATTAGTCACTTACTTTTAAGTTCAGAATTTCAAAAATTATCTAAATATAATTTGAAGTTTCAAAATATACATTTCCCAATACATTACATAAAAGTTTACATTTATTTCAAATATAAACAATAAAAGACTGGATATTTATTGAAATACGTATGTGGCAAGAATTATTTCATATTGACTAAAGTACTAAACTTTACATAATTGAAAATGAAAAAAGCAAAATTACTATCTCATTTAATACACTGGCATATTTATGAAGTATATAATTATATTAAGTTACTTACATTACATTCAGTTATTATAAGGTGAAAAAAATACAACATACCCTTCCATTCTTACATCTAGGAGACTTCTATTCAAAGCAATACGATCACTTGCTAGCAAATTAAACTGGTTTAATTTAAACTTTTCATTTTTTAAAATTTCTTCATCTTTGGAAATGATAACAGCTTTACCCATTTCTCCAGGCCAATGAGATGGATTTAATTTATACTCTTTAAAAAAGAAAAATAAATGAGCAGACATAAAATTTGAACTTTATGCAGTATTCAAAAACTATAATGTGCCCTTCTCTTAATGAAAATTTATTAAATCAAGCATTTAAATTACTATGTATTCATTAAGAAAGATATATTATATTTTTTTAAAATAAACTATATCATTGTACTCTTTTTTTTTTTTTTTAGTACAAGTCTACCCTTATGCTTACTGAGGAAAAATACTAATTCTTTTATTGGACAATCAAAAGAAATATGATTTTTAAAATTGATTACACCATTGCAATTTTTTAATGAATTTAAGTCTGTAATTAAAAGAATAGAATGAAAACATTTATAATTACTCAATTGAAAACATCAAACATTTATACAATTTTATAGTCAATACAGTAAGAAAATTTACATTTTTCATTTTACAAAATATGAATCTACAAATAAGTTCACGTAAATTTTTGAATAGAAAACAAATTGTTTCTCTTTTGAGTATTACTAAGCCTTCTTCTTATAAAAGATTCTTACATTAAAAATAATAATAAACTGAACTGTTGGCATTTAAATTTTTATGATATTGTAAGACACACATGTAAAATGTTTTCATCTGAATAGTTTAAGATCAGTGTTTATGGAATAAACACTCATCTAATATAATCAAGTACTCAAATCCAAGTGCTTTATAAATATATATATTTATATACTATACACATATTCACACATTAAAATAACCCATTTAAAATATTCAGATCCTCCCTCAGATTTACTAACCAAGATTACCTAAACTGTCCTAATTAAAAATACAATGAGAATAGAAAATTTTACTAAATCAAATTTTATAAATACTACACACAAATATGTATTTTTGATAGACAAAGAAAAATGAAATTTTGTTTACTAAAAACTATATATTAAAAATGTAAAACACTTTTTCATTTATAAAAGCTTGCTAAACTAATAATTTTATATTAAAAGAACATACATTCAATGTTAAAATAGTTAAATAATAAATACCTTTTGGAACATATCTGGCAAATCTTCCTTTAGGAGCATTAGGAGACTTTAAAAAATTATCATCAATATGGCTAGATGAATCTTTAACTACTAAAGTTTTTTTTATACATAAACTGTTGTTACCAGCACAATCAGTATAATACATAAGCATCAAAGCTCCAATCATAAACCACACCACAGATGTGACGATGATTATTTTACATGTATACAGACGAAAACGCACCATATTGAGAAGTATAAACACGTAAGTAGTGTTTTTTCAAAAATACAATGTTAAGTAGGGAAATTGTTAAATAAATTTTATTTAAAAAGAATTATTTAAGTAAGCCAACCACTGCTACTCTGGAATGAGAAGTGAGGTATCATTTTATAACTATACAATTACTTTGACTTCTGAATGGAATGTATTGAAGGAAGAAAATACATGTACAATGTAAAACATGAATAACTCCTTCATTATTGTAAAAGTATGATGTAATATGACCTGAAAAAAAGAATGAATTTAATTAGTTTCATTTATTTTTGATGCTTATAAAACTATACAATATTAAAAAGAAATATGTGATTTCAATAATCAGCGTTCATATACATTCAAAATAAAATTATGACAGAACTATTTTTAAATTTGATTTTTTTTGAAAAAATCTAACTAAGAAGTTTACTTACTACAACTGAAATATCTTTTAAAATAAAATACTGCAATAACAAGTATACATGTGAATAATAGAACCATTTTAAGTATAGAATTTGATTAATTTTTATTCAAGCATATGAACTTGGAATTTAACTAAAAAACATCAGAATAAAAAATTAAGAAATAGAATTAAATATAACGATAGCATTTCATTCTTGTTGATCTATAAATTTAATATGACACAAATTCATATATTTTACATCTCTTTCAAGAGAATCTTCATATTAAAATCTATTTACACAGCTTTCTAGTGTAAAAATTGTCAATTTAGGGAAACTGGACTAAGTCAACTTCGACAAATATTTAGGATAACAGTTTAAAATAATTCCATAAACATGGCAATTCTAAGTACTGTTTTATAACATTTTAATAGTTACTGTACACTTTTGTGAAATATTTCAATAGAAATAAATATTTAAATTTATATATAATACTAGGGCTTTTGACTTCAATATACTTTTTATCTCACAATCGATTTGTCACAATTTTCAGATAACCAATTTTGCTGCACTTAATAAAATATAAAATTTTCTAAAAATAACATGTTGATTTATAGTGTACAATGACTGATAATGTATTTCTAATTATCTCCTTATTCTCAAATCAAAATATTGCTTTTCTCACATTTCCTGCCTATTAGAATGGTAAAAGTTTTCCTCATTTAAATTCTACCACATGATACATATTTATATGTGTGAAAATATTGTGAATAAAACAGGAAAAAAAAATTCAAAATATAACATAAAAGAAACAGTGAAAGTTCAGAGTTAACAAAAGAAAAAGTGAATTAAATTACTTATGATCATTGCTTCACACGATTTACAAGAAAAATAAGCGAAATCTAGGTAAAGATTTTTCTAAAATTTGATTTTTTTTTCTCACATTAATTTGTTCAAAACATAAATAATTTCGTTTTTAATTATCCAAATATATTTTAGCTTCGATGAAAAGAACATGAAAACTATTACACACAAAAATAAAATCTGTTTATTTTGAAATAAAGAAAAAATATGCAATATTCTTAAAAACAAATTCTTGTTCCATGACATGTCAAATTGTAATTATGGTAATCATTAAAAGTTGATAAAATACGATGGGAAGGGGGGGGATCAAAATTTAGTGAGCATTTTCCTTTTTATGAAACAAAAAAGACTGCAAAAGCTATACAAAAAATATTTGTGGTGAAATTATAAATATTAATTTGAATAAATTCAAATGAATACTTTCGGTTTGAAATTAAAAACAAAAGCCGGAAATGAAAAGCAAATAAATAACACAAATAAAACGAAAATTCATACTTTTGTTAAGTAAACATTGAAACTAGTACTTTCGTAATCTTTATTAGTCTGTTACATGCTAGCATAAGCAGAAGTGTTATAACTTAAATAACAAATAAAATATATTCGCCGAAGGTTAATCACCTGTTTCCCTTTCCATCTGACAAGTGGGAAAGGAAATTCGGCGTATTAAAATAATGCCACATGTAAGAA
This sequence comes from Nephila pilipes, assembly GCA_019974015.1. Lineage (NCBI taxonomy): Eukaryota > Metazoa > Arthropoda > Arachnida > Araneae > Nephilidae > Nephila > Nephila pilipes. The sequence continues at coordinate 304,413 of BMAW01098605.1, read as the reverse complement.
CCAGGAAGCGCTACTATCATCTAAAATTTGAAGAAAAAGTAACAACAGACTTACAAAAGTAAATATCTACAGAGATATGATAACCATAACTGTTCATGCATAAATCGTAAAAATATTTTTATGAAATGTCTGATTAACAACTTTTATTTATGTGGATCACATGAAGTAAAAAATGAAAAAATTAAATTTAAGGTCTTGTATCCCTTCTTCATAAAAAGAGTTTTTCTCTCAAGTTGTTTAAATGCAAAAAATTCATTAGAACTGAATTTATACTCAAAGAATATGAATTTAGAAAATTAAACTGAGAAGATCATGCTTATTATATTTCTAGCATATCGTATTTTTATATTTCTAGCATAATTGAGCAAAGCGATATTACTAGAGGAGTGATTTATTGTTCATTTTTTGAAGATTAATTTTTTTTGTACATTTTTTTTGTTTATTTTTGTATAGAAGCTTTTGATTAAGCCAAACATTTAGAAATTTCTATGGTCTAATCATTTGTATATCTGGATTCTCGTCTCTGATACTGACTAGTACAGACGTCTCTTACTCAACTTCTGCTTTTGTTGCAAAATACAGACTTTGAGTCTTTTTCCAGAATATCTCCCAGTCTCTGTGGATAACTACTTTCAAAAACAAACCACAATTCCATGGATGTCCTAAGTGTTGGAGGGCACTCGCACCGTGTGTTGAAAATGGAAACAAATCTGGACAACTCTTATGACGAAATGGAACAACATACCTCAGGTGAGTCACTTCAAAATTTCCTTTCTTATTTGGGTTTGGATGTACATTTAAATAAAATTTCAAAAGTTAAATTCACAAGCGAAAATTTTAAAACATGCTTGATAATTGATGAAAAAAATTAATTTACTAACATTCAATCCATATGTCCCAAAAGCAAGCAGGATCTTACTCATTTGTGCAAATGCAATTATTAGCCCGATTAAAATTCAGTATTCTCAAATCTGCCGAACTTCAATCCGAAATGTCTTTCTTTTACGAAATATCTGAAGCCTGGAGACTCAATCAGGACCAAAGTTGTTCCGAATTTAAAAAGGTTTCCTGAAAATCTAAAAACAGAAAACCAATAAAACAAAATTCCCAAAATATCTAACGGCTAAAGCCCACAACCTCAACACCTCAAAACCAATTCGAAATTCTCTCCTCTTCAGAGGATGTCGAAAATCAAAGGCAAATTTCCTTTGTTCCTAAAAACACTCCTTTAACTTCAAACATTTCTGTTAACCAAAACACTAAAGCAATCAAAAAGCGAAAAGTTCCGCCTATTACAATAGAGAATACACTAAACACAGCTGCTAAATGAACTTGGTAAACTTCTTGGCACCAAGTCAACAGCCAAACTCTCAGGCAATAGTCTTAAAATCTTTCCTTCCACACCTGTCGCTTATCACGAAACAAGACGTTTCATTGAAAGAAACTATTTCCAATATTAAACCTATCAACTACAGAGCGAGAAACTACTCAGTTTAGTTATCCGTGGAATGCCGGCTGACATGCCTCCGGAAGAAATAATTGATGATCTCCTGAAGCATAATATCCACGCTGCCGAATACTTTAATATGAAAAACAAAAAGAAGGGGTCATCCATGCCTCTTTTCTAACTAAATCTGGCAAAAACTGATAATAATAAGCAAATTTATCAATTCGAAGAAATCTGCTATATCAAGATTAAGCTCTTAGGAGGGGAAATTGGTCATAGAAAGACTCTTAGGAAGGAAAAATGGGCTCTTGGGGGGGGGGGGGGTCAGTCTGGAGCAGTGTTTTCGCTACCAGGGTTTTTTCCATTATTAAAAATTCTGTACGAGATATCGTAAATATGTCAAACGCTCATCTTACTACAAACTGTCAAAAAATAATTGAAGCCTCAGCAAAATGTTGTCACTGTGGCGAAAATCACCCAGCAAATTTTATTGGCTGCTCGCAGAATCAGTAAACCGATCCCCATACCTCAAAAGTTAATGTTTGAGGAGTGCAAAAACGCAGGATACTAGAAATCAAAATGCAATATCAATAACAAAACCAACAAACAATTCAAATCATCAACCAGGAAGCTCAAAAGAAACCACCCTAAGTCAACACAACCCAAACATGCTAATCCTCAACTAAAAAATCACCACTAAACCTTCAACTCAAAAAGTAGAAACTCCCATTGCTCCAGACTCTATTGAGAGCCTTCGTGACCCACTGGTAGCTGACCTTTTCGAAACACTTGACTAAGCCATTTCAATACCGAAATTAAATCTCTCAAAATACCAAAAAATCTGACCTATTCTGAAACTTGTAAATAAAGATATTGGCTCTTAACGATTAATTCCCACCATTCTCAAATACCCCTCAGAATTTTTCCCTGGAATTCAAACAAAATTATAAGCAACCTTTCCGAGTTTCAACAATACATTTCTTACAATAGCCCTGATGTTATTGCTCTCCAAGAAACTTTTTTTCAACCCCCAAACTTCCTCAAAATTTCAAATTATACTACTTACATAATGACCATCTCACATATCTTGGTGAGGATGCAGCCATTCTCATAGAAAATTCGATTGCATACCATTGTCTGACTATCCACACCACCACACTTGAGTGCACTATAATCAATATTGAAACTAACCATGGACCTACACTCAAAGTCAGCTCCTGCAGCAAACCACCTCGAAAAGCCGACCTTCCTTAAAACTTAACTAAATTACTCAGAAATAAAAACCGCTGCCTCCTTGCTGGAGATTTTAATGCAAAGCATCATTCTTAGAGCCCCATTTCAAAATACAATTCAGCAGGAAACATCTTTTTCAATTCTATCAAAACTATAGTGTGGACATTTTGTCCCCGAATGAACCCACCTACTATCCTTATAATCATAATTTTCTTCCTTCCACTATTGATATCGGCATTGCAAAAGGTCTAAGAAACATAACTACTATCAGCTGCACTGAACTCTGTCGCGATCATAATCTGGTCACTTTTTCAGTTTCAGATCAAAATCAAGATTCTCCTACTCCTCAAAAACTTACAACTCCTGCTGAAGTTATAGTTTTATTAAGAATCTCCAAAATAAAGAAGCTCCTGGTAATGACCAAATTAAGAACATCGCCTTGAAATATCTTCCATTTAAAGCTGTAACTAACCTTACCAAAAATTTTAACAAACGTCTTCTAAATTATTTCCCAAGCTCTTAGAAACATACCATTATAGTCCTTTTTCCAAAACAAAATAAAGATCCAAAATTTCCAATTAATTTTCGACCTATCAGCCTTCTGAGCAACGTCCCAAAAGTCTTTGAAAAAATTATCCATAATCGCCTTCAAGACAAGACCATGTGGCGTAACAACATTATCTCACCTCAGCAACAGGGATTTCAAGAAAAACATCTACTAACCACCAGTTTCTGCTGGTTACAAACACAATTACTCACACAGCTTCAATGAGAACCTCACCACAGGTGGAATTTTCCTGAACGTTGAAAAAGCTTTCGACTGAGTGTGGCACGACGGCCTGATTTATAAGATAATTGAATTAAAATTCCCAAATTACTTCATCAACATCCTTCAAGAATTTCTAAGCAATAGAACTTTTAAAGTTAAATTAAATAAATAAAACTATCAAGAGTTGGTAAAATTACTGCAGGATATCCTCAGCGAGCAATTTTAAGCCCTATTTATTTTAATTTATTCCCCTATGACATTTTTCAAAACCAGGATGTTCAATTCTGTAACTTTGCATATGATACGGCAATCATAGCTCAATTCATCCATCCTACAATAGTGACAAATTTGCTTCAAATCTGCCTCTCCTCCCTCCAGAAATGGCTCACCAAATAGAGGATTTCAATTAATACAGATAAATCTCAAGTTATGATCTTTCGTAAAAGCAATTTCAAGAACAAACTAACCCCTCTTCAAATCTGAAACAAAAGCATCAATCGGACTAAGCAAATAAAATATCTAGGCGTCACTCTCAACTCAAGGCTAACCTACCATCCCCACATTCTGTCGATTAAAAAAGTGATGAAACTTGTTTCATAACAAAATCTTTCCTCGCAGTCTTCAACTGTTCTGCGAGTTCGTCACTAATTGAATCAATCCGCTGCACTATTGCCTTTCTTGACAATGAAATGCTTTCAAATTGGCTTCTAACATCTCAGGACACAATACGCTTGCACACATTACCATACAATACTTAATGGACTCGCCATCCGAAAAAAGGTTTATAGCGTTTAGCAAGGATGTAGGCGACCATGAAACTTGCTTTTGTAGCACAATTTTGTATTATAGATTGCTTTGTAAATAATGTTTATTGATTTCTCAGTCTTTTCACGCACTCTGCAGCTTTTACTTTGCGTTCTTTCTTAGAAAGTCTGAAACCAAATCCGCTATGTTTTGTTTCCCAATGCCGTTGAAGATAGTATTCCTTAAATCAATATGGTTTCGTGACACAATAAACACACTACTTTATTTCTTGTATTACCAAAGAAATGTTTGTTTCTCCATTTTTCATTAAGCATATGATGTTCATCGCGGATTTTACGTTTTTCGAAAGCTCCTGGTTTCACTAAAGTTGTAAATTTATATATCGACTTTCGAAAGACAAAATGGAAATTAACTGGATCAACCGGAAAAGCACTAGGCCTCGTATTTACACTTCTCATGCGCATTGACGCGGCCGTCCTAGTGAAAAAATACGAGATGAATTTTCGGTTACGCACGTGAAAACAATCTCAGCTCAAGGTAAAATTTTCTGAACTGTCTTGGCAGGCCACAAAAAAAAAAAAAAACGTTCTGCGGCCACTGTTTGCCCACCCCTAACCTGAGTGATAAGGACCTTTATTGTTTCAAATCCCTCAAAACTCAATCAAACAATCAGATTTTTTTACCTTTTTTATAATTTTAGAATAGGTGGGGGATAGAATTATCTATCATTTTGTGCAAAAACTCTGAAAAGTGATGAACAGAAGGAAAAATAAAAGATTTATCACCAAATATTTGACACAATAATTTAACTCTAGGGGATCCAATTTTTAAGGCCCACAAAACAGAAAATTATAATCATAATATGAAATTTGAAATTTTGTTTAATTACAAGACGTAAAATCCGATACGCAAAAACTATAAATAAATAAATAAAATAAAAAATACATAACGAAAAATTTTGTTTTAGAAGTTAATGAGCGATGTTAATTAAGTTAAGTAATTAATCTATCAATACTGTAATTTAGTTCTCCTTAAAACCATTAACAATGATACCGATTTTATCACACACACAAGGTACGATGAGGATAATAGAGTTATCCATTTTTTGATGATTTTTTTTCTTTTTAACATTTCTGTGCATTTTGTAAACGCTTCTTCTGCCCCCACTAATTGCATTCATAAATATATTATGATTAAAAATAAAAATCAAATTGCACCAAAAATTATTTTAATGGATGAGCTTCATTTTTAAATTGTCCACAATAAATATCGATTTTGTGAACGGCTTTCTCTCAGAAATAATATTTTCTCTATAAGTAAATTTAAGCTAATTTGAGCAATATTAATCAATGAAATTAAACTAGTTTTTTAAATTTCTCTGTTTTAAGTTTTTTGTTCTGAACTACTTAGAACAAATTTTGATCTCAAAATTTATAGACAATAATACAGTTTATTATAGATTGCGTTGGTTTTTAATGGATTTGTAGTTAGCCGCCGTCTAAGAGGTAGAGAGCCCGAGTACAAAAAGAACATAAATTATTATTGATTCGTTTTTATACCAATTTGGAAAATCAATAAAATCCTTAAAAGTAACGTATTAAAAATTTTTAAGCTAATACTCTTTATGTACAATTATTATTAATTTAAATTTCTTAGTAATTTTATTTCTAAATTTCGAGTTATTTTGGTTTACTTTTTCATTGGATATTGATTTATTATTTACGTAATAAATGAAAATTATTTCTGATTATCCTGAATTACTCCAACTCCTTTATTTGATATACTTAAAGTAACCGATCGAAATGTTAAATTGTTGAAAATGAAAGAGGTTCGATTTCCGAAGCGGAAAATAACAAAATAATTTAAATAGCTGATAAAGCAGGATTTCCCGTTGAAAGAGTCTGTCGTAAAATCAGAGAGTTGTGTCCCATTAGGAGACATTTATTTTCATTCATTTTGTTAAATTCTATAATTGATTTGATAGTCGATTCATTTATTTAAATACTCACTCTAATTTTATTCTAGAGAATTTTTTTTTATCATAACTAAAATTGTATTAAAAAGAAAAAATACATTTTGAGGATGTTCCTAGAATTCGATATCTTTATTCGATTCTAGTTACAAATTATTGTTGTAGATAATTCCCAAATTTAGCTTTTGTTGTTTGACTGTTTATCATTGCACACAGGAGCTACACGAAAGTTGTTGATATCGCATCTTGTAATTTTGAGCTTCGTTCAAGTGACGAGGACTGAGCATTTCTTCTCAAAGTTTCTACTTCACACCACAGGTAATATTTAGAGCTCCACCAAATTTAACGTGAATCAGCACTGATACAGTGCGAGTAGGACTCAAACCCATAACTTGTTGAAAACAACATCAACCTCAAATTCGCGACCACAAACCACTCGGCCTTTGCTTTGGTTGATTTCAAAAATTAAAACAACAAAATATTGAGGATATATATGTAACACAATTTCTGTATTTAATAATAGTAGTATAATATGAACCAAAAATCAAGTTATTAATTTGTATTGTGAACCAAAAACCTTTTAAAAAATCTTCAAAGGGAGATCCAATTTATGAGAGAAATTATGTAACTTATGAATTATTTGAGAAACGTGTGTATGATGCCTTGGAAAAATCTTGCGACAATATTTTTGTGCTTTGGATGCGATTTTGGTGCAATACAAATCATACTTTTCTTCATAATTCAAGGATAATATTTTTTTTTTTTTTTTGTCACTTTAAGGAAAATTTTGGAATTTTTTTGTGGGCCGAGTATCATAAAATTCAATCGTCATACACTTTTTGTGATTTTCTGTAGCTTTAGAGTTCGAATGTTTTTCTATCCACGATTCGATTTTTAAGGAAATAGAAAATACAACAGAAATATTTTCAATTTTAGTCAATTTTTCCAAACTTTAACTTGATATTTTTTGTCAATATTTTAAATATTATGATATTCGAGCTTACTACTTGCTATAATCATCAAAATTTTAATATATAGATATAAAACCCTTTCCAAGGGAAAAAAAAATACCTTACAAATAAATCACTCCTCCCCTTTTCTAAAAATAAAAGGCTAACATGCAATTTTAAAATCAAAATGATTTCAATTTTAAAATCAAAATTAATCTGTAAATTTGTGGAAGGCTGGAACATATATTAAATTCAAACAAACTAAATACATTATTAACTTAAATTGGTATTATTACATAATACTGTGTACCATTTTTTAAAAGGCTTCTAAATCTGATATAAAGTAGAGTAATTTTTTAATTTATCCTTTAAACTACAACAATAATAGAAGGAAATAATTATTCCCCCCTTTATTTAATTTGATAATGATATAATTGTGCATTTCACATAATTTAGAGGCTAATTAAATAGCTGGATTGGTAAATAATATGCGTTTCGTTTAAAAGCTCTAGAAACTGAATTGAATGTCAAAATATAAAGTATATTTGACTTATGGAATTTTAAAGTATTTTTAGCGAAAGATAAATTTGTAGTTGTCTTCGGGTTTTCTTCATAAAAGTGAATCATTTCTTATTTTTATATACATATACTGCAAAGAAGCATATTTCGATAAATGTGTTAATCTTTTTAAATGCTTTTCGTTCAGATTCCTTAACAGCCTGAAAAAAATACTTGTTACGTACAAAACGTTTTTTTTCTTTCTTTAATTTTGGAAAAATAAGCGTTTTAGAAGAAAAAAAAAATTCTCTTTCGAGAATTTGGAAAGTAAAATTACATTTTATTATGAAAAGATGTACTTTAAAAAAAATAAAAGCCATGTATTTTATTTTTTTATGGAATAGAATACCTGGATCTGTGCAGAAACAGGGATATGTTGTTATATATTATTTTTACTTTAAAGCAGTAATACTCAAGCTTTTTTGTCGTCGTATTCTTTCTCTCGTAACAAAAGTCGAATGAACTCTCAAGATTGGATCTATGTAAATTATACATAGATTTGTTCCTCGTGTATTGTTGTTCATGCTTTTCCGATCTCCTCATTTATATCTTAAAATGTCTTCACGTACCCTAGGAGTATGCTTAGTATGGTTTGAGAACCACTGAAATAAAGGAAGACCTCAGATACATATACACGCATCCAAGCTAACATTATTAAATATATTAAGATTCTATAGCTTAAGACACAGAAGAAATATTATGAGCATTAGATGACAAGGACTAAGAAAATTCTTTGATAAAGAAAAGTTTTCAGGTGTAGACCAAATCGGAGCCTTACATTTAAATGCAACTTACACTTTTCTTGATGAAACTGCATCATCTGAGTTTTAAGCAAGCTGAGAGAGTGTTAGAGACATTTGATTAAAATCAAAGCTTTTAGCAATAGAAGGGGAAACTGTGATACTCACACTTGCTTTGTATCATCCTATATGTCTTATGTAAGAGACCCTCTACAAATGTTTTTGCTGACATTTACTGTATTTGATATAAAAGACTTGTAATAGCATGTTATGGAACTATCCTTATTCAAAAAATTGAATGCTCTTTTACTTGAAACATATCTTATTGATGTATTTTTCTGAGCAAAAAAAAAAAAAAAGAAGAAGAAAAGAAGAGGAGTTATAAGGAGTTAAAGGAATAATAAACATTGTTAAGTTTTAAAATAAAAAAAAATTTCATCGGAATATTCAAAAAAGAATCCTATTCATTTTTATTTTAAAAAATTAATATCTGCAACACTTCAAACACCCCGCTGATAAGAATAGCAGCTGCATCTCTTTTCACCCATTCTTTCTCAACTTTTCGGTAATACATATTGATATACCAAAAGATATAAAATTTGAAACGTTATTTTAATGAGTCATTGAGCCTAATAGATGAAATATGTGTGCAATAGCTCAAAATTACTGCAAATTATGTTTAAGATTTTTACAAGTCATCAGTATTAATAGACTACATGAACGTGTTTTACGTTACGAAACTGGCTTTCGAAATACTTTTTCTCCTCAATTATTATATGTACATTCAAGGGGAAAAAACATAGAAATAAACGAAAACATTTTTTTCAATGGTATAAAAGAACAACGTACATTTAAAAAAATTGGAAATGAAAATGTTACACCCACGTAGATTTGATGGAATTTCATGAATTATTGCAACTGCATTTTGTACATTATGTCATATTTCTGAAACACTAAATGACAGAGTTGAATGGAATTTGGTATAAATTTACATTTATATAATACACAGAGACAGAGGTATACCATTCAAAAATCGTTTTATGTACGCATGATTATCAATAAAGCTTATAGTGCAAGGATGTCCAAAATCCTCGTTGTGATATCGGACTGAAAAAGAGTCTTGGGAATGGTCACCTCTCACAGCAAGACAAGTCACGACGCACAGCGTAACAACATATTGGACTGGAGGTAGTTGATGAATCCCTGTAGCAGTCGGTCCCACTGCGGCAGAAAGTCAGTTTCTAACTCCGGAAGGGTTCTCAGAGTAGGACGGCGAGATGCAATTGATCACTCAAGAGCGAGGTCAAGAGATATGGCTGGCCAATGCATGCGGCGAATATCTGCATTTTCCAAGTAATCATCGACCAACTCAGCCCTATGTAGAAGAGCATTGTGGTCTATTGACAGGAATCCAGGACCACCTGCTCACCTGAAAAGTCGAAAATAGAGCTGTATAATCTCCTTTCTTTAACTCATAGCAATCACTGACCTTTATCAAACACATGCATAGGTGTGTGGCCATGTAACATAATACCTGCTCAAATCATTACACCTTCACCACCGTAACGATAATTTTCCCTGATGAAGGAGGGATGATATCGTGTCCCAGGCTCTCTCCGTAGATAGATACACTAATAATCATGGTCTAGAGGTAATGTCGATTCATCTGTAAAAAGAATGATACGCCACTGAGGTCTGGTAGGTACAGTTTTTCTGGAGTACGGTTTTATGTCATAAAGCTTTAGGACAACTGTGGAACGTGAAACTTGAATTCCAGTGGCGGCATATAGCTTACGTGATAGCTGTGTCATTGTAGCAGTCCTGCGCCGCCGCTCTGAAAGATGCTAAATAACGATTCTTATTCGTCATTGTGGATCTTTATTCAATTTATCCAGATCTTCTCGATATAGACCGAGTGTTTTGAAACTGATCCATATCGAGAAGATCTGGATATTTTCCATAAGTTGCGGACGACACTAGGTAGTATATTGGGTTCTGTAGCCAATTGCCCTTGAGATTAGCTTGCCTTCAATTCCTTCTACCTACAATTCTCCACCTCATTCCGTCGATCGTACGTTCGGGGCAATTCATTTTACCTGATACCCCATACAATTTACCCAACTCTTGCAAGAAACACGGCTAATGTAATGAAGGAGTACGAGCACACAAATTACCGATAACCCTTCGTGCGTTTATATCTTCTTCACAATCACAGTTCTATAGGCAAACACATGTACTCTTACGTATTTGACTTTGAATATTTGCACTATTCTTCTGCACCATAATTAGTCTCTTTGGTACAAACTTTTTTGTAAATAGAGACATAATTTTTAAATTCCTTTAATTTTGCACACGAGTGTATGTATAGGATCATGCTCTGAAGAAATGATCTCAATATAAAACGAATCGAATCTTATTTATCGCTATTATATACAAATATTCATACGAAGTATGCCTTCCCTGCACAAGTACGAATATAATCTTTTATCCTGGTAGGCAATAAATCAATAAGTGTTCGAATGTATTGTTGGGAATGTTTCTCCTTGACTGCACAACTTATGCTGCCAATTTCCATATTATTCGTACTGAAAGGTTATGCGTATTTAACCTCTTATTATGCCACTATTTAATTTTGTCTTCCCAAGGCATTTAAGATATGCTATATTGGAGACAAATCTGGGGAACCCTCAAGCTATTTGAGTTTTGTGACTCTTTGTAAATCTTGTATTGTGTTGTTATTTTAATTGGATCGATTAGTCGTTGCTATCGGACAAAATATTTATTGATATAAAAAACATACGCAGGAGAAAAATAAAGGTTCACTTAGGCATCGCACACATCATAATAAGCATTATTAAAGCACACAGCGTTACAAGACATTTAATTATCAGATGCTAATTGAACTAATTCATTTTCTTGTAATTCTCTTCTTATCTTCAAGTATCATTTCCTGCCAATTTGCGGCTAATTATAAAGACTGTTTAAGAATACGAACTTTTCCAACGCCTATTATTTGTTCATAATGACATGTAACCAGATTCCTCCAAATCACTATATAAATAAGCAATTTTACATCGAAAAATTCAACATTTAAGTTTAATTTAGCTGCAAGTGTAATTAATTATCTGAAAGATTCTATATTTACAAGACCTTGAAAAATCTATATTTTTAATTATTAAAACCAGCTACTACAAGCCTCGCTTTATATTTCACCAGAATCATTTTCTTTCAATGAATATATCCATTAACGTTTTATTAGTTTAGTTTTTCCTGGTTGAGATACAACTTCCCGAACTTAATGTTTATTTAAGTAATGCCATTCGTTTTCCATTGCTTGCTTCCAATTATTCCACTCAACACTACTCATCGCTTCTAAATAATTTCTGAGAATGTTATACTTCAAATTCGCTATGTTTCTAGATTTTATTCTTTCGGAGCTCCTGACTTCAAGTGTTTGGGTTTCATTAAACTCTCCGATTGCATCACTGGGGTGAGAGGGGGATGCAAATGTATAATCCTTCTTGTATAATCATTCTTCTTGAATTCAAGTCATCATAAATTTCCAAACTGATAGCTTCATCTCTTGTATTTTGATTCCTTCCATTTTCTTTTTGGAAGGTTTTATTTAGTGTTTGAATATCCTAAGGTTCTGAACATTGATTTATTCCCAAATAAGCACTAACCTTAAACGATTCATTAAATTTAACTTATCGCTTTTCTATTATTTTCTTATTACTTATATCATAGACACGATAAGCTCTCCTTTCCCTAGCGTAGCCTATTATTACACCACTTTTTTCCAAGAATATCAAACTTATTTTTTCTAAAAACTTTGGGAACGTGTGAAAATATGCAACACAACCAAATTTTTCAAGATAACAGAATTTAGGTTTCTTACCTGTCAATATTTCAAGTGGGATTTTATCTTTACCTTCACGCGGTGTTACAATAGACACCTGTGTACTACAATTAATGGCTTCTGCCCAGAATTTTAACTAAAGCTTACTTTCATATTATAACGCTTTAGCCTTTCTAGAAGTATTCTATTATTATGCTCAGCTTTACCGTTACTTTCGCTATTATAAGGTACAGTTTTTTCATGGAATATACCTGAATTAGCAAGATAATTATCAAATAGTTCATTAACAAATTCTAATCAATAATTACTCCTAAATTTTTTAATTCTTTTGCCAGTTAAAGTTTCCTATTAAGATTTAAATTGGAGAAATACGTCATATACTTTAGTTTTATTTTTTAAGAAATAAGTAAAGTACATGCCAGATAAATCATCCACCAATATCAAAATATCTTGCACCTCCCAATAATTCAATTTGCATAGAGCCACATAAATCTGCGTGAATTAATTCTAAAATTTCAGAACTTTGATTAATGTCAATATCAAGATGACTTTTCCTGATTATTTTACTTATATCACAAGTTTCACTTCTAAAATCTCTCACACCATTAATATCAACATATTCTTTCATTTTAAGCATATACTTAGAATTTAAATAACATAATCTATTTATTTAACATAACATTTTAAATAACATAATCTATTTATTGTGGATTTTATTTATTCCTCAAATTTCATAATTACTAGTAGACTCGTTAGAGATAATTAACATTCAGAATTGTACATGGGATTTAAATAAACTTCTAATCTATTGTCATTTTTAATTGCTTTAGTAACCAACATATTATTTTTATCAAATATTAACACACATTTATTACTTAATCATGGAACAGATAACAAATCATATCTTAAATCAGGTACATAACTTACAATAATAATGGTTAAATTTATAGAATTGTCTTTTTACATACTTACAGTTTTGACTATTATATCTCCTATTCCTTCGGAAATTATTTTAGAATTTTTACTTGCTTAAAGTACTTCGTTATAGTCTGTTTTATTATTTTAAAACCAAATACGGTCTTTTGACATGTGACAAGAAGTACCACTGTCTAAAATCCATACACCATCCAATTGTTCTGACGATTCTTTTCAAATGGTGAAAGCTGAACTGGCATTTGGTTTTTTTAGGTGAATAATCCCTACTATTACGATTCATGTTGTTGTGTTTACTATTATTAGGCACATAGTTCTTTTCTATCTTGTTTCTATAAAAACAATCTTTGGCTAGATGATTGAGCCGCCTGCAGATATAACACGGTTTTGTCTCTAGACTTCTTAGTTTTTTGGAATACAGCACTTCAGTGTTGGTTCCTTCTGCACACATGTTTAATGGATAACTTGCTTCTTCCTCAAGTAGTATTTCTAAGACGTCATCCATTATTTTCTCTCGCAGGGATTTCATTGTGTCTCTCAGTTTCCCAAATTTTCCTCGAAGACTTCTAACAGTATAAAATGAAAGTTCTCGCGAAGAAATTTCTAATCCTAGAGATTGGCACTTAGTAGCGATTCCTCTCACTCGAGCTACGTAATCCATGGCAGATTTATTACTTTCCATTTCTAGATTTTTCAGCTGATTCTCAGCATCTATTTTTCTGTCTTAGGCCTGCCCGTATTTGTGGATTTTATTTTTCCCCCCAGACTTTTTGTATTTTCTTCATCTGCAAATAGAAGCGCTTGATCGTCTGACATAGATACTTTTATAAAAGCTATAGCATCGGATTTCTTCTGGTCCCATTCGCTTGAGTTCTTTTCACTTCGTTATTCGGGTTTTATTTCCGATATAACCCAATCCAATATTTTCAGGCATAATAAGGCTTTGATTTTTAAAGCCCATTTAAAATAATTGGTTCCTGTTAACTATGGAACGTTTAATTTATCCATTTCGAATTCTGCACTGAGTTCGCTTCTATTTAAATTTCTCAAACGACGCTCTAAAATCCCTTGTTGTTATTCAAATTGGATCGATTAGTCGTTGCTATCGGACAAAACATTTATTGATATAAAAAAACATATGAAGGAGAAAAATAAAGGTTCGTTTAGACATAGCACACATCAAAATAAGCATTATTAAAGCACACAGCATTACAAGACTTTTTTCAGTGCTTCCGCGTTCGCGTCTCTCGGGAGACTTGCAGATGTGACATACAAATATAGATGTTCTCAGTACTGCGTAATATAAAAAAATAGTTCGCTCGCTCTAAACCCAACATCTTTTTTAATGGTTGTAGTTCTAGGACAGGCATTATCATGCTGGAAGATGCTATTTTGGATGGGAGCAATGAAGCGTATGACACATGTTCATCGTATTCAAAAATTATCGAGTATTTATTATTCCCGATCACCAAAGCAGTTCTGACGTCATGACTGATTGTCTCACAAAATATTAATCTTGTACTGCACCCTTGTGGAGCTCTGAAATCAAACCAAAGTGAGCTCATTCAACATAACGACGAAGTAGCCATTGTCGATTATCACTCTGTCCAGTAAAGATCAAGATTCTTCGTTGAACAATGTATCGATGTGTCTTGCAGTATTCCAAGATAGTGCTTGTCGGCAGCGGAATCGCGTCAATGAATTGCTTAACATTGGGGTCCCAGAATGCAAACCAGTGTTCAAAAATTGTTAGCAATTATTCAGGAAGTAGCAATGTTCGTGATTGTTGCTCTCGAATCTGCCATCTGTACAATATAGTGGTCTTTCACTGATGTTGTCCTTGTTTATAGACTTGTACCAGATTTGAAAGTGTAAGAATCTTCTTGATTCAACTGTGTAATTAATCTTTATACTGTCATGGTGCACTGCGACAGGCTCTTTTAGAGATTTTGGTGGTATGAAGTTACCATTTCAGACTTACCAATTATCCGACACCTCTCAAAGTCAGTCATTTGTTCTTCTACGAGCCTGCGTGACTAAAAATCTATGGAATATTACAAAACTTTGTATAATAACATAATTCTCGAATATGTTTTGTTAATTGTTTGTTAATATAATCGGAATCATGCAATACTTTTCATATGAAGATACTTAGCTCCAAATTTTATTCAATTTCTACAACTTCTTTTGATGTAACACTTTAAATATATATATATATATATATATATATATATATATATATATATATATAAGGGGAGATTGGTACATCCCGAATTTCCACTGGTTGGCTCTTACGCAGAGGTATGGTTGTCTAGGGGAGTAATTCCAATACCGGGTTCTATGATGACTTCGTACTATTTATCAATTTAGTGAGGAGGCTTGTAGTTCGTTCACTACTTTTATTCTTGAGTAGACGAGATGAAGTAGTAATATTTACAAAACTACTATATACAGATTATTACGATTTAAGGAACTAGTTCTTCGGAGAAAGATATATGGCTACCCAACTTTGTCGCATATCGGCGATGGGCATTGGAACGCGTGCTGGCCTTCAGAGTTCAGCAACATCGAGAGAAGGCAGAGAAGAGAAGAGGAGAAAGGAAGAGCGAGAACTAAACACTTCTCAGTATTGTTCCGGAATAGGGGGCGCTGCGTGAGCTAACACACGACGTTAATCCATGGTGACATCTATCGAGTAACCGAGGAACTGTTTTACTGTAAATTTGAAAATACAATTAATACTTTGATAATTAGCTGGAAAACCCTACACACACGCACACAATTATTGAAGAATAACATAATAAGTAAGAGAATGAAAAAATACACAAAGTTCCGAAGTTGGATAATCTTTGGAGAAATATTGAATGCAATATATTACTTTTTAAAAACTTATGTTTAATGATTTGTGAAGTTCTCATTTAATCTGCTTCATTCTTTACATACAAGCAATTTTCTCTTGAATTTCGAGTACTCGCATTGTGTCTGCTTTATGGTAGGGATAGAGGTGAAGATTTGCTTTTAATTCCTGGTTCATTAGTACTCATACAAACTCGTTTGTAGAAATAATACTTCTCATTTTTTTTTTTTTTTTTACTCTTATAAGATTGCCGTGTGTGTTTTCGATACGGTTGATAATTGTACTCAACAAACACTAATCAAGTATTCCTTGATTATTATTGGATTTTTCGGATAATAATTTTAGGTGAGGATCGTTTATTATCCAGCAGAAATACCAACTTTTGACAAATTAAAATATCACAAAAAGACAAATAATAATCTTTAAGTGTTCCTATATAAATAAATCCCATTCAGGAATATCAAAAAAATTATCAGCTATTTTCAGTTGGTTTGGTTTGTTGAACATCACAATTGAGCAGTATGAAGATTGTGAGCGAAAATCTCAAAATTTTGAACTACGATCCAATGAAGAGGAGATATATTTTCTGATATATTTTCTTTTCAAATTTCTACATTACATGTGGAAATATTTTGGTGCTTTGATATATTATTTCGAAAAATCAGATTTTAGTGAAATCAGATTTCGAGCTTGAAATTCGATTTGAGCATTGGCAGCCACGAAACTCGTAACTATAAATTTCTGATTTATCTCCCCTTTTTCCTTCTCGAGAACAAGGCAGTCATTCCCAGAAATGTCCGAAATGCATCAAAATTTCTTACAAAATTCTAAAAACTAGTTATTTTTAATTGAAATGTATAATAAGTACACAATGTAAAAATATTCCTAAATTTCAAATTTATACTCCTTGAGCTACAAAGTACAAATAAAATGTATTAATTACTCCTTTTTAAAGTATGATTTAAGAAAACATAAGCAATCTATACTTTTATTACTCAGTCAACTTCTTATGAATATCCCGGCTGCTTAAATGACTTCTCAATATCCGTTCCTTGTTGGAGGAACTGTTTTCAAACTCTCTTCCAGTTTTATAATACTTGAGGATCGATTTACTGTCGAGTCCAATAGCTGTGATTCTTGCTTCACTATCTTGTTCAAGCTAGAAGTCTTTCTAGTTGAACAACGTAGGATCTTCGTCTTTAATACTTCTTTAATACCTTTAATACTTCGTCTTTAATACCTTTAATACTTCGTCTTTAATACCTTTAATACTTCGAATATCTTTTTCTAATTTTTCATCCAACGTTAAAGACAACGCTATCTTCAAAAGTTTCCATGCTGTCTTCTTCTGAGTGCAAAGAGTTGAACAGTGATTCATTTTCCTCGCGAAAAAGTCTTACATAATTATTTTAACTTGTTGAATCAAAGAAATTTCATTCGGCAAAAAGTAAAACATCAGTAGTATATAATTGCAGCAGCATCATACTCTCTTCCAAAATTTAGATATTGCATTAATCCAACTAAACTAGCATTGTGTCTCTCTCTAATCCATTGGGTCGTAGAATATTTCATATCAGCAAATTTTGGGTTTTGTTGGTCCAACTCTCCAATAATGAAAGCAAATGCTTCTTCGGTGGTTAGCAAAGTCCCGTTTCGACGGCGTAGTTTTCCTATGTCAGTTTCCTCTGGATGTACTGCATTACATTCAGAGTTTCAAATTCTACATTAATCAAAATTTGTCGTTATTTAATATCAATTAATGTTTCTGAAATTATTGATTTTATTTATAGAAATCTTTCAAATATTGACAGAAAATTATTCCAGTGTGTTTTGATGTTAAAACAAACCACCTTTTCACAGCTAAACACTGCTTTAACATAATATTGTAAAATATCATTCTTGAAAGGTGATTTTCTGAATAATATTACAATAAATTTTATCTTTTTTTGAAGTTTTATTTCATTTATGTTTGTCATAAAGTTTTTTTTTTTATGAATAAGCAATATGAAACATAACATCTGTTGCTATTCCGCTTTCAAATTCTAAATCTAACGCATTGTTTAGATCTTCGATAAGCTCATCACTTTGATCAATAACTTCTTCTTCATGTGGTATAGTTTCTATCTCAGGAATGCTTTCTCCAAAATCCCCTTTTTTCTTTTAAAGGACATCACACACAATCGGGTGTATAGTATAGGTATACTCACAACTTAATATTTTTCCAAACTTAAAGTAACAATATACCTTCGAAGAAAACTTTTTGAATCAACGTAAATTTTGACTACAAATGCATATTTTATGACCTTATAGGGTTTCAAAATTAGGAAAATACGCAAGAAAATTCTGTTACTCTATATTTTTAAGGGCTGTAAAAAGGACATTTTATACAAATATAAGCAAAAATTAAGACTTTCCGTAAAACATGGTAACTGAAAAGAAAATAAATATATTGCCATTTTGTAAATTGAATAATACAAAATATTGCCTTATCTAGGGAATATACTATTATTTTGATAACAAAAAGCCCTTACGTAGGAAACTATAGTTGTCGAGTTTTCTTTAAGAATAAATATAATTTTCACTTTATTGCAGTATAAAAATACTTCTATTGATTATAACGTCTCAAGGATAGTCTATTCTATGCATAGAAATTTTAAAAACATATATATAAAATTTCAGGTTCATTGATGTATAACATTTTGAGACATTGCAGTTTTGAAAAAAAAAAAAAAAATGTCGTTTTCAGAACCTTTCCGGTCAGAGAAATTCATGATCAAATAATATATTGAAACAGCTGTAACTCAGCTTTTATATAAGATAGAAATAAAATTTAAACATATTTTTAAAGATAAAAGATTGAATTTTAATATGAGATCAAAAATAAAAAAAAACCACGATATCTTGAACAAAAATTATGTTTTCAAGGTGTACTGTCACTTTAACCGTCACACTAACACCATAACACACATAATTACATGCTTTTCAATTGCGATTCCGAATTCCCTGGAATAAAGTATAATTTCAGCGGAATACAAAAAGTACGAAAATCTTAAGATTTCCCAGGAAAGAAGCCCTAATTGTAACCTTGGCCACTCAGTTATAGGACCCTACTGGGTACAAAATGATGTTTAAATTGTCTTAGAATGTCGCTTTGTTTATACCGCCTTAATCCGTTTTCGAATGTTGCAAAGTTTTTGAACTCTTTAAATATGTAAAAAAAAAAAAAAAAAATGTATCTTTAGAGACAATCATTAATGAAGTATTGGTAAATTCATGGTCTCAGATTGTCGAAGCAGAAGATTTTTTTCGGAATTTCCCCTTCATCTCGTCTTTAGTAGACGGTTATCTTCTTCAGAGATGTTTAGATAAATACGTTAAGATTTAACTTAAGACTTGATAAATATTGTAACACGCAGACGGAAGAATTAATCTGTACGCAAATTTCTTTCAAAATTTAGTCCATTGCTTTAAATTCACAGGTTTAAGCAAACTTATCCGTTTCTGAAATACTTTTGTAGTAGTATTTTAAAGCAATTTGAATGTGTTTTATACATGTTCGTATATAATCTGGGAATTTTCTAACTACGAGTATATTATTCTCATTATTTTATACATCCCGTAACTTTTTAAAAATTCAAAAAGTAATTGAGTTCTTAATCTTAACTTTGATGATTTGCATGTTAGGTTATTATTTCTTCAAATATCAGTTACAAATGAGTAATGTAATAATCCGTCGCAAGTTTATAAACATATTTATTCTAATTATATATTTTATTCATATATTAAAAAAGGGATGTGTATAATTTTTTTTATTGAAGGATAACTTTTCTCTAACCAACATACACACATACATAGCCAATGCTTCTCGTAATTTTGAACCATGATCAGAAGACGAGATCAACACCTGAGCTAAGACTCCACTCTCCTCCACATCCGCGAGGGATTTACTAATTTACTACTAAAGGTTACTAATTTTCAGAAGTTAATTTTTCCTGGATCGTTTTTTCAATTTCCAACGGAACATTTTGAATAAGTTTTTTTTTTTTTTTTTAAAACGTGTAGTGCACATAGAAATTTTTTAACGCTGTAGAGATTGATACCTTACGGAGAATTTTTTAAGTATTTCTCTAATAAGTTTTGTCTCAGATTTTTTATAATTTGCGAATTTTTTTTTTCTTGTTGTAAAGAACAAAGCTATATGTTAATTTTTTACTTAATGACTTTTCGTTGATCAAAAGAATTCAGTTTTTTGATGACCCGTATACACATCATTAAATAAAAAATGTGATTTGGAATATGAAAAGAATAAGTGTGTATACAACAGATTTTCGAGTCGTAAGTAATCATCTGACTTGTTAACAGAAGCATGCTGTCCAAACAGCTGCACTCATGATTATCATTTTATACTAGTGACGTAAATTAATGCAGTAGCTGTAATTTACGCAGTAATTTTGCTAATTCGACAGCTGGCTCTGTGTTCCCACTATTTCTTATCTCTCTTCTCTTGTTTTTTTAACAGTGATTTATCAATCATTTTGACTTGTTTCAAATAGGCAATGTTGGCGAAAATAGAAAAACTGTTTTTCTAAGATTTTTTCCCTCCTTTGTAATTGCATTTTTATTAATGAATGTTGTTGCAATTCTTAATACTGTGATTCTACAAAAATTAAGAAATGTTTGTTATGAAATTTCAACATTCACTAAAGATTTTTATTCATAGTATATATAAAACTACGTTTTTAAGTCTCACTGCAAAAATACTGTATTTTAACATGCGGTTCTGATAACCGGACTGCAATTTATTTAAATGCTGTAATTTTCTAAAATTGTCAAATAATTGATCTATCAATTAATTAAGTCCAAATTCCTCTTCAAGTTTCAAAATTGACTAATAATAATATCTAATAATTCTTACATGCTTTCCTAATTATAAAAATAATTATATTTTATTTACAATTACTTTAGAATTAAATTTATTAGCAAATGGTTCTATAATCAAAAATAAGAGGTTTTAATATTGATATATTTCATTTAAGTGCTCCGATTATCTGAAAGGTAACTTTCAAATAAATAAATAAATAGTTTGTTCCGTATTCTTTTCCTGAAAAGTCAACTGACTCTCAGAGTTGCACATTTTACCGTTTTATTGATGAAAAATAAAATGTTCGTAAAGTTTTGCTGCTTGTTTCTTATACTTTGTTGTATCATACTGTATGTTATGATAATGATAATTATACTACTTGCAAATTTAAGGGGAGTCCTGGTGACTTGAAACATATTTTTATTTATAAAATTTACTGTTACCATTTTGGAATTAATTTAGGCAAATAAAATCAACCACAGTGACTGTCCTAACGTTAGGATGTTGTTTAAAGCTATTTCAATGTTTCTCTCTCACGGAACAATAGCGAACAAAGGTGACATGGCTTAGATAAGCGCTATCAAAAAAAAAAAAAAAAAAAAAAAAAAATTGCACTGTGATGCAATTTGTATGAAAACTCTTTTCAAGGGGAATGATTATCAATTCTCAGTTAAAGTACTACTTCTTTTCCAAAAAAAAAATTATATTTTGCTTCTATTCTCAACTATATATGTGATAGTATAAAATTGAATATTATGCAAGATTTAAAATCTTCCTATTGAAATGGTAGCTGTCAGATACATTTTTGTAAACACGAATTACTACCATTGGTTATGAATTCCAGATACAAATTAAGAAGCTCTAGGTACAAATCACAAATATGAAAAATAAACAAACAAACCCATATAGTGAAAGAATTAATCCTAACTCTGATAACAAGGTTACTAGATCTTAAAGATAAAATTTCTAAAAAGTATAAAGAGAGGTTAATTGACAATATAGATACATGACATAAATGAATATTTAAAATAAGGACAATAAGCCAAAGTGTAAAATATACAAGAAAAGCTAAGATAAAGATCTCGATTCAAAACGTGAATAAGGCAATAGCTTTTTAAAAGATTCAAATAGAGTATTCGGGATTATAAGTAAAAAATACAAAAATGTCCGTAATGAAACATGTTATATATGCTATACTTTTATATTTCAATAACTTTTCTCAGTGTATCGTTCAGTTACAATTGGAGATCAGATGCAGGCTGGCGACAAACATAATTAGGGCATCGTCCTGCAAATTTCTATTGAGCGTCTTTATACAAAATCTATATTAAGGGAAAATGGCTTATGATCAACACTTGAAATGGAGTTTTATTGACATAAAATAATATGAAAAATGAAAAATAATTAATTTTTCTCTATTATTTTTATTTTAAATTTGTAAATATTTTGTGCTTTTTTAAAACCTATACTCAAACACAATTATTGAAGAATTATTCATATATTTATATTATAAAAAATAGCATTACAAGTGAAGCGAAATAACATATCAAACACTTCTATTACTAAATGTACTGCTTAAAACTATCAACTTACAGTTAGAAACAAATACATTTACATATGTAATATGCTAATTATTTGAAAAATGTATAGCTAAAGAGAGATGTGTTGTGTAGAAATGCAGATAAGTAAATAATATTTTATTTTAATCATGTATTAACATTAAACTATAGTAACAAGTTAAATCTGATGTCTTCCATCACGTTAATAAAGTATATAACATTCATATAAACGACAAATAAACTGAGAAAATTCTCAACAAAATATTTTCAACATTTGGTAGGAGTTAAATTATAGAAACTGAGCTTTTCGTGCTTTGTTTTTTTGCAAATTGATTTATAAGTAAACCTATAAATAATTTTTTTGTAAAATATCACTTTCAGAAAAAATAACTGCAATAATTTGCAAGATTCTCTCGAGACCCATTGTAGGTAACTTTACATTATTAGTTCTAAAATTTATTAGTTCTAAAAACAATCTCTCTGCTATAACTACTGAGATTAGAATTTTTCATACGAGTAACACGTGGTATGTAATATAAAAATGTTAGGAATGGAGTGAGTTAAATTGATGACACCGATATAGTTTAGAGTTTCAAACGGCTATGCTACATTTTCTACAAAATTTAGCAAAATCAGTTATTTATGCATAAGTTCTATACTATTTACGTCGTTTTAATTTTTTGTTTATCATTTAATGCGTTTTCCAGTTTTTGACATAAATTGAGCTAATCTAAATGGAGATACTCATAATTTCTAAATTAATGTATCTCATAAAAACTGATATCTGCTCTTGATGGCTGGCATTAGCAGTACTATCAAATAAAATAGAAAATATTTTGCCTTTTTAATCTTATTTAAAATAATTTCTTTTATATTATCCCCTAATTACCTATTGTTTCATTTTTATTTTTATCTCCAACGTATGAGGCATACTTTTTTTTGAGTTTCACTTCTATTAATATGTACAGACATGATGGAGTCAAATCTTGATATCTTGTATATATATTTTTAAAAAATTACCGTTGTTTCTTTCGAATAATTTGTTACTGGAGCCACGAAAGGCTAAGTTTTGTTCAGCTTAAAACTAAGAGGCATGAATAACTCTTTCAATAAGATCACACAAATGCCTAGTTTATCTTTTAAATAAATTTTGAAATTCTAAGAACGGATCTAAGATGTAGATTCCGGAAAGGCATTTTACTTTTTTCGTGAAGTTTTAAGTGCTTACTTAGTGGTTTCAGTCATTAAATCCAGAACTACTCAATTTTACGATGCTAAAATCGTTAAAAATTCATCAAAATAAGCAAATAAATAAACATAACTTGATGTAGAGATATCACATTTCTGTGGTAGGCGTTTTATAAGCTTCAAGTATGTAAGATGTTTACAAAAACTCCAGTAGAAGATTCTCTATAACCTTCGCTGGTGACGTACATTTACCGTGAATTGCACTTCTCACCAACGTGACGCGATAAATTGAAGAAGGCTGTAGCTGTTATACAATCAAATCTGTTCATTGAAGTTAAAAGACAAAAAGTTTGTTAAGTAGCTAAAGAAAAGTTAAAAAGTAAAGAAGAAATTTAAGAAAAGTGTAGCTAATATATCAGAAGCGGTGTAAAATTAAATAACTATTTAATAATAGCAATTGAACCCTTTTAATTATTGCATTGTACGGCGAAATTCAACAAAAGTATATCTCAGAAAATTTACAAACATTTTTGTCTTTTGGATAACTGATATCGAAAACCAGGTTTTGATAATATTCAGTATCATTTTCTACAAAGGCTTGTGTTTGTAACGGTAATAATGGACTTATCCGTCATCAGGAACTAGCAAATATGCCCTTACTACATCAGTAATAGATTTTACCATTATTTTTTCGGATATTTTGACCGGCTCGATCGAATTTGAAGGTAATTCCTTGAACAAAACCGTTTCTAGCTCTTTCTGGTTGTTAAGTTCCCTTTGGTAATTCCAATGATAACTAGGCATTGACAAATTAGTACTGGTGGCGATAGTTTTGATATTCCCTGATTTATAGAAATATTAAGAAATTGCAAAGTTATGGTTTATTAAATCTTCCTCTCGCTTTCTTTTATTCTCTTTATTCTGGTACTTAGGCAGTTTTTCCTGTTTTCCTTCCGACATTCAGGAAAAAATGAAAACCGGCAGAAAAAAACTATTGCGTAAACACTCAGAAAGTTACTGCTTGAAATATTTTACCTTATTCCTAAAACACTTAATATATCTTAAACCGTTCCTGCGAAAAAAATATGAGTTATTTGACCTAAAACAAATAGTTTAAGGAGGTGGTTTGTTTATTCAAATAAATAAATCAAATTTAAAGAATGTTTGTAATGTTTGTAACAGGCAATGAATCAACAAAGCATTTTTCTCCGATTTCCTGTACAACCAGAAATCGGAAAATGGCAAATTTTTAATTTCAGAAAACATTGTATATTTTTATTTCACTTCAAATATCAAAGATATTTTGAATTCAGTGGTACTTCGTCATATATATATATATATATATATATATATATATATATATATATATATATATATATATATCCTGGAAACCAAAAATGATTTGAAACTTTTGATTACTTAAAAAGGCCTGTTATGTTTATTATCTTAAATACATTATCCACAGCGTTCATTTTTTACTTTAATAAACAAATAGTTAATGTAAAGGAAAAAAAAAAAATTTTCGAATCGTTTCATTTTTGAATGAAAAAGTTGACCTAAGTTTAACATAATAGGTAAAAATACACTTTCCTTATTTTTTATGTGGAGTTACAATAACAACAAATTGCCATTCACCAAAAAATCTAATGCAAAGTTCAAATATAGCACGAATGATTACGATTGAAACAAAAGTAGATACAAAATTAGTAATAAGCAATTTGTCAGACAACAATTTGCCAATGCAACAGTAGAGAAGCAATTGTCTCCTACGTCTACCCTCGTATACGTGTTGGAATTACGTGTTTTCATATTCAGATGAGATAAATTTCAAACAAGACAAGAATTTTCCTGTTCAGACAGGTAGGGAGATGGACTGTTCGTTTTAATGAATACTAGAATTTTACATCGCTATAGATACTTTTGAAAAGTTAAATTTGCTTTTTTTTAATGGATTTTTTTTTCTTTTGGAGTTCTTTATAGGGATAGGGCTCGGCACCGTCATGCGGGACACGACCTTGTCCATATTGAAGCCGCCGTCCTATGATGTACTCCTAGTAATGCCTAATACTGCATTCCCGAAACACAATGACTCTTTAAGGCATTATGGTTCTAGAGAGATTTTGAAGTTAAAATACTTTTGCTTTTCCTTTCCTTGTGTCCCATAAAAATCGTCTACGTAACTATGTACCCTATAAACTCAAAAACTACTCAACCGATTTGGCTGAAGATTTCACAATTTGTTCTTATTAGTGCTAGAAGTATTTAGAGAATGAATTGAATGAAATCTCGCTGATGTGTATATAATGGTTAAAGATAGTATTTACGTTGTGCTTAATCATTGCTTTAATGAGAAATATTACTATGTTGAGAAATTATGTTTTCATTGAAATAAATGAAAGATGGCATAGACAAAGCAGGTAAACAATCATTATGACTCCTTTGTATGACTATTAAACATATATAACAACTAAATTTTGATCAATGAAAACTTTCCCATTTTCTAAATGCGTGTTGCAATGAAAATATTTTAATCTCTAATTAGAGCTTTTGCTGGATTTCTGAAATCCATAAAAAATATTCTTGCCTAGATTCCGTATTTTGAAATAAGTTAATTCTCAATAGGTACTCATATCTGAGACTAATATTGAACATTTCCTCATCTAATAAAGTATCTTCAGATTGTTTAATCTTTGAATGTGAATGTTTAGTACACATAGTAACAAGGCTCAATATTTAATCTTAAAACAAAGTTAAATATTCCATACATAAATGTAAACCTCAAAGTTCTTTATTTATAATTGTCCAATATATAACTATTACGAAATAATGTGTATTTTTTTGCAAGATTTGATGGATCATTTGATTAGTTCTTTTTCTGTCTTTTTGTAACAAAAACTAAAAAAACAAAAGGACGTAGAAAGGAAAATCCTCTTTCACAAAGCCCATTTTTTCTATCTTGACCATTTTCAGGATGTTATTGCTATAATGACTGCATGTAAAAGAAGCGTTTTAACGAGCTAATTAGAAGAAAATAAACCTCCAGATGTGATGTAAAAAACATTAAAGCTAGAAATTCCAAATTTCTCGCTTTATTGATTACATATTATCAACTACTTGATAGAGAAAATAATAATATATATACTATTTTGAAACAATTTTTACAATGTCATAAATGAGTGCAGTAAGATTCATAAAGATCTGATAGTCATTGAAAAGCAAAAGAATCACTAAACAGTTTTGATGAACCATTGGCGCATTGAATAGCACGACGATTATCCTGTCAGTTTGATCGATTGATTAGTTTTATTAAAGTAGCTCTATAATCAACGCGAGAGCTACTGGCGACGAATCTCGTAATTCTGAGCCTCAGTCACGTAACAAGGACGGTATATGAGCTGACACTTCCCTCTCCAAACTTCCACACCATGCCAATGGGAGGACTTTGTGAGCTTCGACAAATTTAATGTGCATCAGCCCTGATTACATGGTGGGTGGACCTTAAGTGGCATCAAGGACGAACCCGCGATTCAACGAGAGTTCGCGACCATGACCACTAGGCTACCGCGGTCACATCCTCTCAGTCAATGAATAGAAAAACTAAGGGTTTTTTTTTATTTTTTTTTATCATTTCAAGATTTGTATTTATTAGCTTTTGAAAAAATAAATCTTAATAAGCCAATTTATTAAAATCTTTGCGGTTGACAGAAGATGCTACATACATTTTGATCACAATCACATTGAAAATGATCAAGAATGTTCTTTCTTTTTTTTAAAAATCTTTGTACCTCCGATTGCATTTATTAGTTCGAAAACAATATAGATACAAAATTTATTATGATTTTACACAAAGTAAATAAATACAAGCTCCAGATGTTTATTGATGCAATATGTATTGCTTAAGAGGAAAAGCTTTGATTTAAAGCTAA
This sequence comes from Nephila pilipes, assembly GCA_019974015.1. NCBI lineage: Eukaryota > Metazoa > Arthropoda > Arachnida > Araneae > Nephilidae > Nephila > Nephila pilipes. Next base: position 276,796 of record BMAW01098605.1, on the reverse strand, counting down.
TTTGTTTTCAGAAAAAATAATCAACTCATATAAAGGCTACAAAATAGATTTATCTTATCTTACCTTAACTATATACAACAATTTCGTAAAAAAATAAAAAAATAAGTTCATTAAAATAGTAAGCGAAAAGGCTTTCATCAAACGTAAAACTCAAGCAGCTCCCAATTACTCTTTTTAAAGTAGATTAATTTTTTAATATGTATGGATGAAATATATATTACAAAGCAAAATTTTATATATTAGTTACACTGAACAATAAAATATTTTGAGCTTCTTTGGTGAATACTAAACTATAGAAAAATAAAAATATTTATGTGTAACTTGCATATAATTCAATAGAATTGATAAGTCGTTGAATAAAATCTTTTAAAAATATTTTATAGAGATAAAATTATAATAACAGTTGTAAAAATGTTACATTATAAAATCATGAGCTTTACATAAGAGATAGCGTCTTTTTATTTGATAATTTAATTAGCTCATTTCCAGAACTGAATTGAACTGATTGATAAATTTCCTTTAGCTTTGGGCAGAGTCTTAGAGAATGTGTGGAATCACATGCATAAAAAAACTGTAAAATCACAAAAAAAAAGAAGAAAAAAAAAAATCATTGACTATTTTCTGATGGGTTAGTAATTAATCGGAAAAAACGGAAAATAAAAGTATTGGTCTTTTCTTGTTTTTATTACAACAAATGTGTGTGGCAGAGGACCTCTCGGCTGTTGTTTATACCATTCATCATACCTGGGTATTTTTTTTTTATTGCAAAGGATTTTAACTGTGTTATTAGAAAACTAATGTTTTAATCTTATCTTAATTTTTAGTACAGATTTAAATAATTTTTAATTCTTTAGGTCTCATTTTTAATTGCGTACGTTTCACGAACCAGTGATACAAGTTAGTTTTTCATAAAAAGTTCTCACGTGCAATGGAAAAGAAGGGGGGGGGGAAGGACGAACGTTAAAAAGTATTATTTTTACAGGATAAAATTTTTTTCACTGGCTTAATTTTTTTTTTTGTTATTTTACTATTAATTGGTATTTATTTGATACTTTATTACGGTCAGTTTGCTCTCAGCGTACTTAATACGTGAAATATTAATTTGAACTCGTTTTGCTTATTTCTTGTGGATTCTTTCTGCTTACAATATATATTTACACAATGAGTGAGCAAAAATAGTGTCATTTAATGAAAATTGTGTTTCAGCAAGATTATTTATATTTAGTATTAATTCCAGAGTAGTTTTGACTTTTACAATTTTTTGTAAGGGCTTCATTTTTTAACAAATAAAAAATTCAAAGGAAAGAAAGAAAAAAAAAACTATTATTGTAATTTAAATTAGAAAACTGAAGAACTTTTTTTTATTTTAAAAAATATTTTATTTTTCTAAAACTTGCTTTTAACAAATTTCAAATTAAAAACATTAAAAAATTCGAAATTGAGAATCTACAAAATGTTTTTTAGTTAAAATCTTTTTCAGACATTTTGTTCAGTTTTTAAAAGTCTGAATTTTTAAATTTTTAAAATGTTTTGTTACAACGCTTTTAAAAATAATAAACATGTTGATTTCGTAATACATTCATATAATCTAATCGAGTTAATTATTAACACAGGCAAAATTAAGTGGAGGAAAATTTCTCAAATGTATTCAAAATTATTTGTTAAAGAAAAACTGAGTCAGAATCCCGATTTTTGTTATCCTTAAAATATTGAGCAAACGATGTTTGCATATTCTTTGATTCTGAAACAAACAAAAAATATTTTTTCTGAAGTAAATGCCTTATTAGCGTTTTGGTTTTGGTCTCGTCCTTTGATATAAAAGAAGAAAAAAAAATTTACATTTACATAAACGATATCATTCCCCCCTAGCATTTCATTTAAAATAATAGTATTATGAAATGTGATAGTGGTTATTAATCAACGCCTCACACATTGAAAGCGCAACACTAGGGCTATTGGCAGAATTCCGAAGGAGACCGAGCTCACCCAAAAGGATTTAGAGCTACAAACTGACCTCCCGAGAGACAATCACCACCGCTCTCAGCATTTATTGGCAAAGAAAAACTTTCAAAAGAAAGAGTAAGATATAACATACAAATGTGATACAAATAACTTACGCATAGTACTTATGTACAAATAATATACGATATTACATAACTATAAAATTCAAAGAAAAATCAAAGCTATTTTATTGAGGATTTGGGCTATTGACGACGAACCACGTAATTCTGAACCCCGGTCAAGTAACAAGAACGACATCAGACTTGTCACCTCCCTCTCCAAACTTCCACACCACGCCTTGGGGAGGACTTAGGACATTGACCAGATTTTATCAGCCCCTCTACAGGATGGATCTTTTCTGACATCAGGGCTCAAACCCACGACTAGACTAAAATAACGCCTCCGCGAGTCTGCTGCTATGACCTCTAAGCTACATAGAATAAGGAAAAGATTTGTGCTCATGAATATATTTATATATATTATAAGAAAGTAATTATTTTTAATATTGTAAATATAAGGCATGAGATATATATTTTATTAAATATGTTTATTAAATTAATTGTGCTATTGCAATAGCTATGAGTTCTATTATCAAGACTAAAGGAAGATAGGATGGATGATTAGAAGACGTTGTATTGTAAAGACCTTGTTGTTGTTTTATGCCAACCATTTATTTTATACTAGCTAACTTTCATTTTAAATCATTGTATATTTTTCATATAATTTGGCTTTACCAGTCATTTCATTTGTAGCGGCCGACAGATGTGGATAAACGAACAAGTCAAGTGTGAAAATCCAATGCAAACAAGGGAATTTATCTTTCTACAACGACTACATAAAGGGTAGCTTCAACGTCCATCCCATCAGCTTCTCACGCCACCTCCACTCCTTTCAGTTAGCACGTCAAGTCATCAGTTGATATTTCAGCGTTAGTTTTAAATTGTTTTAATTGTTTTTTAATGTTCATATATCATGTTGGTTTCTTGAAGTGACATATAACTGATATCCTACTTTTTGACTTATCTGGAGTTAGGTGACTACCAATTGGTCACACCTACACAACCTTCACCAGCGGATTCGTTCGCGCAAAAATTAATTAAAAGACTCGAATTTTATTTTGATTTACATTTTATAAAGATATAGAAGTAATTGTGCTCTTATCTTTAAGTGTAAAGTAAAACAATAACATTTTAAAATTTTCAAAATACAACTATAAGCCTAGCATTTTTAGTTACAGCTCTCCAATTGAAAATTAATATACTGAAATATACTATCTTAACAAGAACTAGTGAATATATCAAGTGTTAATTGTTCCTTCACGTCTCAGAAAAAAATCTTCTTACCAAACATACATAAATTCTCAATTTCCAGAAGAAAAAAAAAACTAAATTCCATGTTTACAAAGCGAACCTTTTAAATAAAATTTTATGATACTTAAGCACTTAAATGTTCCCACATTTATATTGTAATATAATTTAATATTTATTAGAGCACAAAAATGCATATAAATAATTTATAATAATTTCTATTAAAATTATGTAAACCAATTTAATGCTTTTTATAAAACATATATAATTTTATAAAGGATTTCAAAGATAAAAAATTTCCTGGAAATTTTTTAGAGTAATTCTTTAAATGTTAAAAGTTTACAGAGAATGACAGAAATGGTTAAATAAAAAGATATCCTTCTAGTTATTTTTTACTAAATAAAATGAAAAAACTTTAAAGAACTTTTAATTACAAATGAGATAAATTCATTGACATAAGAGTAGTACTATCGAAATTTATTAGCATAAATGTAACAATTAAATTTGCTTTCATAGAAATATAACAAATATTCAGAATAACATTTGAAAAACTACATTATGAAGTAAAATTTATGTCTTAAAATGTTAAGATTTAAATATTTATTGAACATTTATCTTAGAGGGAGTGAGACTCACACAAACTTACAAACAGCATTACTTATAATATCATTCAACCTTATTTACAATATTAGGAGTAATAGTCATAGAAATATGGAACGTTTTTCCAATTGATCAAATAATGAAGAAAGAAACATATTTCCCCCTTCTACCTTTTGAATTCACGGCACAAATACAAATGTAAAGACAATCAAGAAATATAAAGGCACTTCTTATAACACTATGAACGTGGTCTTTTTCATGATGCAACAATTATATTTTATTCCCAACAAGTTTAGAATATAAATTTTAGAGTAAATATTAATTCATAGTACTTCAATTTCATTCTTAACGAACGAATTTGCTTTTACGAATAAAATGATGTACGATAATTCTATTAGAGCCATTCCATTGCCTATTTCAGAGATTTCTAAAACTACTATTTAAAAACGAATTTCAGTTTATTAAGAAAAAAAAATTAGTTAATAAATCAGCATCTTGTTGATAACATTAATTTTTCTATAAATTCAGCGATTGCGACAAGAGACAAGCCCAACCACAGCGCTAATTCATTTCCTAAATAACTGAGGAGTTCCGCTTGTTGAAATTTGGGTTGCTGTGTATAAACATGCCTTTCTAAACTCGAATAAAATACATTTAATCTAACGCTTTCATATCGGAAACGCATTTCCTTAACTATTTCAAAAAGATCTGTGTTTTCGTCAACGAAGAGTGTTTCAGATGGTAGTCTGGCTGTAGATAATATTTCACTGTAATAAATAGATGTGCATGGCATAGGGCATTCGCACATTGTTCTATTCTGTACCATAACATTTAGGACATCATCCAGACAACATGATTCTGTTTCATTTATCAAATTGCAAGGCTTAAAATTATTCACCACTGTCAAAGTTGGATCAATACAATGGCAATTCGCAAAATTGTATTTCTGAATGCATGTTCGTATGCATTCTATTTTATTATTCGAGGTACTATTTTCTTGGGCTTTGTAATGAATGCAGTGATCTTTATAGGGACTTGGTAATCGGTGAATGATCTGCTGTCTTAAAGATATAGTAGTTTCATATCCGGGACTAAGATTAAATCCATCTTCCTCTGGCTTAGGAATCTCTGTCGGATTGTGAATTACCACCCTAACTCCCCGTGTATGAGTATTAGGCAAATAGTAACAGGTTTCAATATTTAATTTCATAACTAGGCCGCTAGAAAAACCAGTTTCTGAAATTTGTAAGGGTTCTATTCCTTGAATCCTCTCATTGAAAGTAATGCAATTTCCATAACGGTAGTTAATAAAATCCTTTAAACGAAATTTTGAACAGATTCTTCCATTGAATGAACAATCATCTACGAAATGTTTGGGATCATGTCCAAGTTGGAAGCGATGAGTTTCATTCATTTCATAGTATTTCATCAAAAATTTCAATGCCTTTTAATTTTTTTCGTTAAATTCTATAGTACCGTTTCGAGTCTTCTTGCAGTTTAACAAACTGCTACGTTCTGAAAATACCAGAGATGTTCAATCCTCGTGGAAAAGGATCTTTACAATGACTGTCACTATTTATCATTCTATTTAAATTACAAATACTAACAGCGGGAAATTCTAAGCTTGATTTTTGTTCGACTTGTAAATTTACCACAGTGGGATACTGCCAATACATAAAACAAAATTTGTGCACTTTGTAGAAGCTCCCGCTTACACTTGCAATAAGTACGAAAAACCAGAAATTTTTTTGGATTTTTATTGAAGCTAGAGCTATCCGGGAAACAACATAAATTGACGAGTTACTGAAATATTTTCTGAAAATAATATTACACGTGTGAAATGACATTTTTTATTGTATGATGTCTGCAAAATTCATTATTTTTAAGAGTTCAGATTTCACAACCACACACACAAAAAAAAGGTCTTAAGTTTGGCAAGAAAATACTTTTCTGTTTTGGTTGAATTAAATGCGTTCTATTCTTCAGAATGTTAATATTAAGTTCACTTACAAAGACATGCATTGATGCAGTTCTTGATGTGTTTACTATCGATATTTTTCTCCCTTTCATTGAATAACAAAATAAACAATCAAACGGAAATTTGCATTAAGATTTTTCTTTATTAGATCATTTAGATTAAAAAATAAGATATTATCTCTTGTTTTCTATAATCTTTTTAAATCAATGGTGTTCAAATAGACATTTTAAGTGTGAGGTTTATTTCGTTCGCAAACATATCGCATTTTATTTTAAATTAGAGGTTTGGGCAGAGACTTGCGTGACTGCTATGGAAAAGACAGCACAACAAAATTATTTGATTGTAGATAAATAATATTAGTTCAACAATTATTGAATCTTAGAAAGGGATTTCTGTACAAACTGTGAGGAATAATTTGAATAATGATACTTTACTGTGTTTGTTTGTCATCGCACTGAATTCAAGCAAAAAAGTAAAACTATGCTTAATATTTCAAAGTTCTGTTATTGATATATAATTACTTTGAAAATATGAATAGATTATAAATTATTTTGATCTGTTAAATCCACTTTCCTACATTTATCATGCATAAACGACGGAATATTTTTCGGAATTAGTGTTTTGAATAGCTCATATTATTCATTTCTGTAAATTGCTGCATTTTTGTTTGAAAATGCCAGGTTTATACAAATAATTACAGTTTATTACTTCGAATTTCATTAGCATATTTCTGACTCTATAACAAAATTCATCAATGTAAATGAAACAAAAGGATTATAGTTTTTCCAATTATGTTACCAAAGATTGCATTTGCTCTTGTAAATTGCATTTTTAAGTTATATTTAATATGATCATAAAGATAGAAGGACAAACAATAAGAACAGTGTAACATTAACACGAAATAGTATAATTCAATTTAAGAAAGTGAGGACTTTTAAAATACAAAAATATGAATTACTTTACTGCCTACTTAAAATGATAATAATAAAAAAAATTAGAGAAGTACTCTTAAACAAAAACACATACATGTTTTCTCACTTTCAAAAGATTTTTTAAACTTTTTGTGTAAACAAAATTATTCAAGTTAAAGTATATTACTATGAGGAAACATTTTTTTATTCAAAATCTTATTAAACATACTAAAAATTTATTTTCAATCTTAGTACTCGCGTGGAACTACCTTATTAAAGTCAGAATTATAAACAAACGAACAAAAAAAAAAGACAGCATAAATTAATTATTTTCACAATTTTCAAAGAGTTATATACGATTGAAAACAAAAAACAGTTATTCGCTCTGTAAAAATGGCTATAAAATATTCAAAGTAAAAGAACATTTAGTTGAAAAAATTTAAAATTGGATTCACTCTTATATTTAAGATAAGAAAGTAATTTCAGTGCCAATAGCAAAATTACTAAGTCCTCCTCTGCCTCAAATGTATTCAAGCATGCATTAGATTTTCTCTAAAAACTTCCATGCTTAACAATAAGGAATAAAAAAAATTCAATACTGGAATGTTTCATAATTTGTATAATGGTTCAAAAGTTCTAAATTGTTGTAGTCAAATTATTTAAGATTTCACTCAAAAGTTCCTGTAAAACAGTTCTTGAAAATTTCAAAATCTTCAGTTCCGAATTATGCTATCAAAATCACATTTCCAAATCGACACAATGACATATTTTTAGATTCATATATAGAAGATTAATACATAATTGTATTTTTCTTATTTTCAGTTTCTATTTTTTCTGGAGTGAGACTGTCGCTTAAAATTCATAGAAATGCCAGGTAACCGTTTTTTATAACGTTTCTTGTATTAAAAGTAAATAAATCGCATGTTCTTGAACTAATGGAACATTTGTTGTTTCTCTTCCTGTAATCTTTGAAATTTTGAGGTATTTGATAGGTTATTCATATAAATCTGTAAAAATAGGTTATTCAGAAAATCAAAGCAATATTTCGATATAAGTCTTTCAATATTTTAGTTATAACCATCTTTTATTCGTAAATTTACTCACATAACTGTATTATTTCATAATAAATTCAAGCATTAATTACTAGTACTATTTAGAAAAGCATAAGATTTGAAATTTGTTCACAAAATTTTCTTAGAAAGCAAAGAGAATCTAGCAGTTCTTAAATATACATAGGAATATATGATAATAACCAGCGTTTTAAAAGGTTTAGAATATGATTAGATCTGTGATGTGTGTTTGGTTCATTTCATTATTAGTGAATTATAAATTTTTATTTGAATTGCTGCAGTACATTTAATTATCATATCAGGCGAATTCATTGAATTTTACTATTTTTTATTTATGCATCAAAGTATAAAAAATGATTTAATGATATCAAATCAAGTCAAGATTTTCATTAGCATTTTTGATTTCTGTATTCAGTTCTAATACCATGCGTTTTTATTATAAGTTTTTATATGACATTCATTTTTACTTTTATAAAAATCAGTCCGTGTATATTTATTCAATACCTGATACGATAATGACGAAAAAATATATTTATCGGTTGGCTTAATATCTAATATAATATAGAATAGACACTGTATTCAAATAATAAATAATTTAAATATTTAAATCTAAGATATATTCAGGATTCATGAATATCTCCTAAATTTTGATGTGTTTCCTTTGCTGTTGCAGTGATAAAAAGAATGATTATATTACGCTTCAAAGGAAATCAATAATGAAAATAATAATGAAAGTATTAATTCAAAGTCTGGAAGATCCACTTTCGAACACTAAGTTTCAACACGATATTATTAATCGAATATTTTTGTCATGATATAAGTCATTAAGTTAAAAATGATAGTTTTCTAAAATAAAGATAACTTTTGAATTTTTGATTGGTATAATTCATGACGAATTTCGTCTTTTCAAAATAGTATTGAGTATAGATAGCCCATCACATAGCAGAAATTATTTTGTATGAAAATCTAGTCGCATCAAATTTGAATTTGAACTTTTCCTTAAGTTCAAGAAAATGCACTGATTACAAACAGACAAATTACGTGAAAAATATTAAAAATTACAAAGGAAACAAGTGATTTTTCTAAAAAAAATATAGGAAAAGTATAAAAATTAATGTAACTTTTTTTTATTTATCAAAAACATAGAACAAAAGGAAAAGAAATAAAATTATACAAAAAAAAAACTTTTTTAAAAAAGAGATCAGTATGCCTGAAAGAATATTGAACCAATAAATAGTGGTAAGAGGATAAATATCATATATATATATTACAGGATTTTTCCTTTTTGCATTTCATGTTTTGCTTCTTTTTTTTAATTTAAATTAAAAAAAAAAAGAAGCAAAACATGAAATGCAAAAAGGAAAAATCTTGTAATATATATATATGTAGAATGGGGGTTGATGGAGATTGTTCATCCCGAATCTACGCTGGTTTGCTCTTATGTGATGGGCTGGTTGTCTAGGGGGGTAATTTCGGATTCCATATAATGTT
>BMAW01098605.1:245976-267428 GCA_019974015.1 Nephila pilipes | reverse complement strand
AAAGATAAAATTAATTGCTTAATAATAACTGGATGGAAAATCCTACATATATATATATATATATATATACGTACACGAAAACTTACATAAAAACCAACGCAAAGTAACAAAATTCACACAAATCTTCAAGTTAAAGAAAATTTAAGTGAGGATTTGTACTTAACAAGAAGCATAATGCTTAAACAGAAAATGCTCCACAATGCCTTCTATCATTGAGAAAAATTACTGATGGGAAAAAATTGTTAAACCTTAAAAACAGGAAAATAAAAAAGGTAAATAAATAAAAATAAAGTTTAAAAATAGAAAAAGTTAAATTTTAAAATTATTATACTTTAAAAAAATTTAAAAGAAATTCCACTTGCTGCCAAGAAATTGCTTATAATTTATCCGAATTGATGCAAATATCTTGTATCTTAGTCACAAGACCAATATTACATACAATATGATTAAAAATTATATTTCTAAAACTCATTCAGAATTAAGGAAATCCTTCATAAGAGTACTTAATGTATTACAAAGGGGGGGAATATCCTTCTTATTACGTATATTACTTGAAATTTTGATATATTCTATTTATATAAAATATATAAATATTCCGATTCATTTAGTTTGAAATACTTTTATCATTAGAAACATTATTTTGCAGTACATTTTAAATATTCTTGATAAAAAGATAAGAAAGATTTGACCATATAATATGAAAGAAAATAACATCATCGATATATCTAGACACCTTAAAGCTATTGTTAAAAACTATCATCATAAAAATTAAATAAATATTGGCTAAACAATTACTTGTAGGTTCCCCTTGTGGTATACCTTTAATCTGTTCACATATCTTATGATTAAAAAAATATATAATTTTCCTTTTTAAGGCTAAGATAACTAAATAATTAAATTTTTCAAATACAAAAACTTTATTAATTTTAAATTTATTTTAAATATCTTTTCAAACTTTAATAAGGTTATCTATATCAAGAAAATTAAAAATGTCTTTAAAATCATAGCTATAGATATCATGAATCTGTTTATTACTAATATATTTTACTACATCAGTCCTATTTTTAATATATATAATGGCAGTACTCTCCAATTTATCTATAATATTTTATACAATTTCTTATAATCTCTTACACCTAGAATAATATATGTAATCGAACCACTAGTTATAGTTCTGAATGTAATAGGATTTTTATGAAATTTTGGTATTTAAGAAATGGGAGGTAATTTAAAATTATCGATATTAACACCAATTTTCTAAAAGAAATGCGATAATTCTATTAGTAATTTCTTTCCACTATTGCTCACAACTCTAAAGGAGTTATTATTCTTAAGATGCTTATTAATAAATTCATGTGGAAATTTTTTTTGCGCATATTAAATAATTATTAGATTTTGTCTACATAAGTAATAACAAATCTGCCTTGGAAACTAATAAGAACATTTCTTAAAAAATCTTTCAAATAAATATTCTCATTATTATTAAAGTCTGATTTTATTATGAATAATTTTTAATATCATAATTTATACAATGTTTAAACTGTTTAAAATCTTCTAATGGAAGATCACAATTAATTTCTAATTTAGTAATAAAGTTATTGTTATCTAATACATATAATACACATTTCTTGTAAAATCTCTACACATTTTTAACACTCAAATTTCATAAGACTTATAAATTTTCAAACAGTGATTTCTATTAGTTTATATCCCTTTAGTTGATAAAATTAAACAAAAATTATTACAAGAGGTCATTATATCATTTAACAAAAATTACAGTAGATCATTTTAACAAAAGAGAGATTTTTAAAAATAGAACTGATATTGTTAATTTGTTTTTATTATATTTTTAATCATTATTCTTCTTTATATTTTTATAATTAATAGAAACTTTTATTTTCATGATATTAGTATTTTTAATTTTTGTTTTTTTAATATTGCGACGACCACACTCAGCAAGTTCGTTAAAAGTCCCCCTTACATCGTACAAGGTCCTAATTAAAAACACCTCGACTTGCGAAAAGGAGGAAACAACATTTCTGTTTCTCATGAACTTTGACATTTCAGAGCCCGATTCTCTTAAGAAACAAGAATCCCCAGCATCAGATGTTAGTTTTGAAGGTATCAATTCCTGCCCTGGTTGGAGCGCTTAGCGACCAATAGCTGAATTTATTGCATTCAGTTATCCAACCGAAACAAGGATAATGTTCCTTGGTTTTGGAAGAGGTATGGTCAATTCATTCTACCCAAAATTTCCGAAGAGAAGGGACAATTAGAGTTCTACAAAACGTTCGACTGGAACGTTGTGTCCAAGGACACTTTTTTGAGTGTGATGTACACCCAAAATGCGTAACAAATGTGATGCGACAAGGACTTTATTTTCTAAATATCAAATTATTAATTTTAGATTAACTATAATAAAATAGTGTTTTAATACTCTCTAGGTATCATATCATTTTTACGTCACCTAAACAAATGAACCAAATATTTTCCTTGTATTTTTAATTATATCCTTTTCCTTAGTTTATAATGTTTGTTTTTAAAAGTAATTTTGGTCATTTTGCAATCTTTATAATAATTTTTAAAATTATTTAATTATACTCTTTTAGTTCACACATTAGTAGGTAGATAGCGCTACTACTCGTTCCATTATTTTCTTGAACTTTAGGGGGCATTTTTATTTCAGAAAAGTTGATATATTCACGTTATTTTTATTTTCAGGTCGTTAGATTCCTTTACCTTTATTCCTTTTAAACTATTTTAGTTCTTATATAATAATTTTGTAAATTATTTTCATGTTATAAATCTTATTGTACATTCTTGGTTTTAAATTTAATTTTGCTGAATTTTTCATAATTTTCTTTGTTCTTAATTCATTCATCTTTTGGGTGCTACGCCTATTTTACAAAATAATAGCTGAGGGGAGAGTTTGACCATTAATTATGGACTAGCCCTCAAAACATTCTGCTACAGTATAAATTTTTCATATTCCATTCCTTCATTTACCCTCAATTTTTATCTGTTTCGATTTTTCATTTTTTTAATGTTTAATTTATGTGATTTAAATTTATTATTCTTGTAAATTTATGTGCTTTTTTAAAATTTCATTTGAAACCTGTAATTTTTTTTCTTCTATGGTAAATTTTATATTTTTATAATATAAAATTTCCACAGAAGCCATCGAAAACCGATTTGAATAGTCTCGGCTGAAGAGAGACGTAGCTTGGAAGCCACAAGGAAAAGATTTGAAGAATCTTTAGTTGGAATATTTGCGTAAAAACCATACGAGGACGAGATATATGTGTTGTTAAGTGCAAGGGAGCTCTAACCGCACTGTTGTATTTGCAGTTACATTTGTATTTATCATTTGTCCAATAAGACCATTAAACTTTTTAAACTTTTTAAAGCAATGTTTGATACATGTTTTGAACACAAGAAAATCCTTTGAAAAATTAATGTAATCAAAGCGAAGAGCCATTGAAAAAAAATTCATGTCTTTCTTTATCATAAAAATATAACCGATAACTTAAAAATAGCTTGATTAAAATATTTTTTGCTTTTAATGATTGTTTTATAATACGCGTAATATTTCTTGATAATAGAAATCTGTTTACAAACTTGATCATTTTTTTTTTGTTCCGATATCTCCGATTTGTTCCGATTTTAGCTTTATTCTAATATACATATTCTATGGATTCTCTTAATGTGTATCAAAAAGTACATAAACTGATTGAGGTATTTTGAATTCGTAATTTAGAATTTCATAAAAAAGGCTGAATTCAATATTTTTAAAAAAAACATACAAATTAATAATTCATATATTTTTCTTCCGTTTTCAAATTTCAAGATTTTCGAGTAAAAAAATTAAAAAATAGTTAATAAATAAATAGACAAAAGTTTATTTTAAAAAATCCATCATTAATTTTCATATTACATGTAAAACACCTAACTCCTATCATGATGAAATAGTCTTTTATTTAAAACAGAAAAAGAAATTAAAACAGAGGTTGAATGTCTTTCATTTTACAACGTTTTTCTGAATTTCACTTGGTGTGTGTGTGTGTCATCAAATTTTCGATCGTTAATTTAACCAACTTCCCATCAAGCTAGAGCTTTGAAATTTTGGGAATCGTTCGTACTCGCCTAACAATGCAATATTTAGATGTTTGCGATAAGTTTTAACTCACATTTTTTTTAAATAATGCAGTTTAGCCCAATCACTTGGTGCAATTTGAATAATTGCCAAACTTGGCGAATTTTTTTTTTTTTTTTGGCTGAATGTTAAGTCCGCTTCGCGGACCAATTTAGCAACATTTGACAAAATACCGCCTAATAATTCTTGTCTCCAAAAGTGGTTTGACTAAACTGTATTCCAACCATTTAATTTACCGGATTAATTAATTTTAGTTAGAGCTCTGAAATTTTGGGAACCGTTCTTATTTGCCTAACAATGCAATATTTAGATATTTACGACCAGTTTTAACTAATATTTTAATAATTTTTTTAATAAACTTTGCCACCATATAAAAACGTTGTTTTTAAAAACGTTGGTTTTTATTTCGAATTATTAATTTTAGTTCTGTTCTTCACTCACATTAATTAACCTAGGCAACTCTAGAATACATAGTTGGGGACTTTTAGCATAGCATTTAAAATCTAGGTTTTCAATTTGTCCCATGTTTTTTCTCTGTAGTGCTCAATATAGTTTTGTAGTAAAAATTCAATTATAATTCGAAGCATAATTTTATTTCTAGCCAATATATTAATCTTTCCTCAAATTATTTTAATAATATTTATGCAATTATTGCGGAATTTTTCAAGTAATATTTCTGAATATCAGCTTCCAATATTTATGACTAATTTACATGAACTTTATTAAGAGATATATAAACTCTGTTCAAATATGTAAACTTCGAAATTTTAGGAACACACACATCTCCTTATATTTTATCAATTTAAAAAAATCAAGTTTGTTAGAACAGCAGATAAAAACAGAAGCAAACGAAAACAAACCATACTTGTTTCAAATAATTGTTTAAGTTACGGAACCTCACACAACAATCAGTATAGTAGTGCATTAAAGCTATTTTGTTACTTGAAAGAAAAATATATAAAGGTTATTTTTTGTTTTGAACCATTTAAAACCTATTATTTTATTAGAGTTATACGCAATGAATTCTCTTACATTTTTTTTTTTAAATAACAAGCGTCGAGTGTGTTCTACATTTTTGCGTGATGCATCAATCATTATTATTAGTATATCTATAATGTAAAAAGATTACAGATCATTTTCAGACATAATTATACAAGGTCAATATATTTTATTTTACGAGAAATAAAAAAAAAATGAATTTGCTAATTCTGTAAAATACCCATAATAAGGTTCATTAAATTACAGTATCATTTTGATGAAGCATTTTATAAATGAATAGGGTAATGAACAGAAAGCTAATGGTTTCAATCATGCAAAACACTGAACATTATAATTATACTTCTCATCCATATAATAGAAAATAATAATTTCAATGCTGATGTATATTAAAAGCCAAATTAAATTGATCTCTGTTATTGAAATGAGGGTTATTTTTATTGGTTGTTATTGCCGTTACATTTTGCAAATTATTGTCAATAAGCTCTATGCTTATTTTTAAATTAAGAGAATGTTTGGATGCCAATTATTCTATATTCAACTAAGCTTTTTTAAAATATAGCAACAATTTTGCAAAAATAAATATCATATTGATGTAATGCAATAGACACATACGATGCATAAATTTTCACTTGATTATAGTTACCAATGCGAAACAGTTAAATAATAGACAGCACAAAGATTTCCTAACAAATTCCAAGTATTCCCGAAAAGGGTAAGAAGAACCAATTATTAAAATAGATTTACACATTTCAGAAGCTTAAGAATTCTGTTTAAGGAAAAAAAAATACCTGCAAACGCGTATTATTTATTCCATGTGAACCAAGTCAGAAATGGGAAACAGATGTTTCTGGGCGTAATTTGTAAGACATTACAGTTAACTTATAGAACATTCGATCCAGATGAATATGATAAGAAAGATTTTTGTCTTTTAAGAGTCTTTACGAAGAAAAAAAAAGAATTCAGCCTTTGAATTCATGATAAACAAGATTAAACAAAAAATATTTTAATTGTTATATATGATTTAAATTACGGAAGAAAAACAATTAATATGAAATGTGAATTCAAAGAAATATGTGAGCGATCGACATTCTGAATCTAGTTAGATTCTTAGGTTTCACTGTTTTCTTGAATAGTTTGGCTGTAATAGCCGAGTGCTTGCGATCGGCGATATTTCGCAGAAAGATGAATTCAAATTCTGATATCTTTGAAGACACGCTGTGTAGTGGAGTTAATGTTCGTTAAATTTGCTGAGGCTTCAAGTCATAAAACTTCGGTTGATTTAACGCACAGGTGTGGTGTAGAAGCCTGGAAATGAAGATTCGTGTCATACTCATCATTTGACCGAGGCTCATAATTACGAGATCCATCTTGAGTAACTAATTTATTATGCATTTCTCCAGATTGGAATGCTCATAAATCCGTGGAAAAGTATTTTGAGTTCCTTAATTTCTACAATTAATTTGATCAGAAGCACCTAAAGAACATATAAATTATGCTGTGTTTATGAACATTATCAAGTTGTAAGGAATATGATACAAGAATAAAACCCTGACTGACCTGCTGAAAGTATCTGAAATCTGAACAAAAAGTGGATGGGATAGTGAAAAGAAAGAAAAAAAAGGAAAGAAAAAAGAAAAGAAAGAAAGGGAAAGGAAAGGAGTGTTTATTATCGATATTAATATTCTTATTAACTTGTAAGAATATTCACTCATAGATATCTCTCATCAAATAGTTTAAGAATATCTACTAAACGTCATTGTAGAAATTGCTTTACTTTTACCAGAAAAAAGAAGAAGAAGAAGAAGAAGAAAAGAAAAAGAAATAAAATTTTAAAAGTTATGTGCAAAGTTTTACGAAGAACCGATTTAGCCATCCAAAGTGCGCTTTTTTATAATTATTATTAAATAACTCAATTAAATATAAGAATTAAAGTAAACGATGAAATACCGAGCAATGGAAATAGTACACTTTTCCGAAATTAAAATTAAATCTATCAATAAATTATTAAATTGAATATATTTAAGCTAATTTAATGTAATTAAAATTGAAGCAAACGGGAAAAAAATTATAAAGTGATCTGGTACGCCAAAAGTGATCCATATAAGACAATAGCCCCTTGAGTGGCTAAAAAAATGGCTGCCTCACAGCTGTTTTAAAATTTTGAATAATGTGATTTATTTTCAGTCATATCTTGGTTCCAGTTTACATATGATTTAAGATAATACATAAATAGATAATTAAATTTTTTTTTTGTAATTTTTATATTTGTTTCACTTCCATCCAATAAAAAAAATTGGGGAAAATATTTTACTTATTTTTGAAAATTGAGTTCATTAGTGGTGAATACAGGTATCAGACATATATTACATACATTTTGTTTCAATCCAATAAAAATTCAGAAGAAATTTATAATGACGTATTTTTGAAAATTAAGTTCGTTACTGGTGAAAGCAGACATAAAAAATATACACAAAAACAAGATAAATTTTTGAAAAGCGGCCAGGTACGATATTTACAGAGTAAAGAAAACAATAGTCCCTCGGGTGGCTTAAAAAATCTGCGAAAACTACGATTTGTACAATTATTAGCAGTCAATTTAATTACACTGATTTAGTTTTAGAATTAATTAATGTATTAACATGCACATGAAGAGCCAGAGTAGCTCTTTATAATCTAGAAGAGATTTCAATATAGGGGGATAATATCAGATTTATTTTTGTTACGACTAAAAAATTGCAATATCATGAAAGTAGACTGTTCTTATAAGTATTATTACAAATATTATAGGAATAGTTTTGTGTCGAATACCTACGGAAATCATTACTAAGCTTAGTTTTTTTTTGCAAAAAGTAAAATTTATTTCGTTATGGATGTAAAAGTGAAATTTCTCGAAATATGATAGTATTGATCATACTTTATGAATCATGAATAAGATAAGATCTTGTAATCTAATAAATATTATCAAAGTATATTTGTGCCGATGATGTTTTGTGGAATTCTATGAGAATTAAGAATCTACGTATAAATATCTCCAGACATGCACTTGTCTGGAGATTCATGACATGCATTTGTCTGATGTTAATTAAATATCATTAAAAGCAATGAGACTTTAAAATTTGTTTCATGGATTTTGTAAAATTTAGCCTTTACATTTTGGGTGCAATTTTAAGACAGATAATTAGAGATTGAATATGTATCATTTAATATTGGAAAGAGAAAAAAATGTGCCTCAACGTAGACTTATATTACACAACACTTAAAGATTCATAGTTACTAAAGAAATAAATTGTTATTATTGTTATGTTTATGTCGAGAAACTCCTATTGGCTAATATTTTTTTCAGTTTATTAAAACGCATTGTATTATGAGTCACCAAAACAACTGTAAATTACACCTTGTATCTCCTCATTATATTGTATATATATAATAAATGATAGTCTGTTATTTTCTTTTCTTCCTGGTTATGCAATTTTAATTTTCAGCTGCGTAATTGACAATAGTAGATAAAATACAATAATAAACAAATAATTAGATATGAAAAAAAAGCTCCAAATACAAAGAAGAAATATGTAGTTTTGAGTATATGCTTTGAGTGTACAGACAAAAGTAGTATATGTAGATGTGAGTAATAAAAGCTTATTTGAATGCTTAATTAACTTATAGAAATTAATTTGTAAAGGAAAACTTGTAGATTATGTTCCGATTCAAAAACTAAACATATCATCAATGTTTAACTAAAAATTCTGAAAATAGCATAAAGAATGTTTTTGTAAAGCTGTTATTTTAAAGTTTTACAAATGAATTTTGTTTCTTGAAAAGATCACTACAAAACTCTCAAATTTGGAGAGCGTGGCTTCGTATAAGAAACATAAAAATATTTCTGGAATATTTAGCAATATTTATAAATAAAAATATTTCGTCTAGTAATGCAGGTATGCATTACTAGACGTGGGGAGAAAAAGATCCTTCGAAATAGCAGCAGTCAATCAGTTTGCAGTGAGCCTAATTATTTGACTCAGAACCATATGGTTCAAGATAAACTGACTTCTGGGTGTCTTGATCACTAGTAATTTAACCCCGGCCTTGAGCTGTAACTGCGGGGTGGTTTTTTAAATTTTAATTCGTACAAATAAATTAATTCTCTAAAATATAATTTCCTGTAATGTATTGAAGAATGATCCTGATTTCTCTAATGGGACTAGAGAGAACAAGTCGCATCCCGCAACTCGAGAGTTGAGAGGAGTAGTAGCTTTTAACGTGAGAATTCAAATTGGCGTTAAAAGAGCCAAAATTTAAAAAAGTGATAAATCGAATTAATCACGCTCTCTCTCACATACACACAAATATATATATATATATATATATATATATATATATATATATATAAGTACACTTCAAAGTATTTCATAAATGAGAAAGTGGTAATTTCCTCCCATAATACGCTGACAGAGAGACATTTAATATTTAGTCTATTGCCAAAATCTGCGCTGCACACATTGGATCTATTTAGTTTTGCTATCACGAATGAATGACATATATTATTCATACTATCACTTCAAGATTTTTTTTTTTAATTCTTCATGGAATAACTTTGGTTTAAAGCTTTTGCTGTTCTCCAATAAAATGTAGATCTCCAAAATATTACGTTTTTATAATCATCCTTAGATAAATCCCCAACATGCGAGTTTCCGATTGTTCTTTAAGGATTTATGGAATTTATCAGCTTCCATTTGAGAATTATTGCAACTTAAATTGAAATGATGTGACACGTGAAAAATAAAATAACTCAGCTTGAAACAATTAAAAAAGAGGAAAAATTATAAAAATTAGTTATTTTCCCTTTTTTTTTTTTTTTTTTTTTTCAAAAAAAAAAGAAGAAAAAAAGAATAAATTCTTAATTAGAACTAATTAAAACATCAAGTCCAAATCGCAAATCTGAAAACGAGATCAAGTACGAAGCTCATTCTATATTATCATCGCCATCCTCGATTAAATAAAAAAGTTAGACATATTAATGGGAGAAAAAAAATCATCATATGCATTCTGCTTCTTCAATTATGAATGGGTTAAAGTAATAAAAAATGAGTTGTTGTAACAAATACATTCCAATATACTGTATTTTTATTCGACTATTTTTGGATCAAATAAAATAAATACATAAAAATTTTATTATTCTCTCATTTTAAAATTTTCTCCCCTCCCATTAGCAATGATTATATATTCTTAGTTGAACCTTTTATTTTAACACTGAAGTACAAAAAAACAAATATAATCACAGAATTATCTAATAGTGGATAGATTCCTATTAATAAAAACGTAACAAAAACTCACTTTGATTTTCTGATACTTTCTCACCTATATAGAGCTTTATATAGAAATGTTATAGATATTGACTGTGTATCCTGTTAAAAAGTCTTTTACTTAGAGTTTTTATTTTTTCACGATTAAAGACATATTATATAAGAAGCATCCGTATTTAATGATAGAATAAAAATAGGAAAAAGATTTATATTGAATAATAAAGCTTTTCAAGGATGAACTATACACTTCTTTCATAATTTCGCTATTTTTACAAATAAACAAAAATTATTAATACTTATAAAATTTTACATGGCATTTTTTCTTTCTTGTAATTTCTTTTTGGATCACATGAAATGCATATTGTGGCGTTTTTACAGAATTCTAGCTATAAATTATAATTTTATTTCGTTTTGCTCAATTTACATCGTTAGAATAAAAATCTCTCAATATTAAAGACATTAATGTCACAATTGCAAATTATAATAAAATTCCTGAAAAAAATATTAAAATTTTGTCTGTTATATATCAGGCTAATATACCTCTGTTTTGAAATTGTTGAAGCATGGAGTCTTTTTCAATCAGGCTATCGAATAAAATACTGTATGTGAAGATCGCTCCTAATAAACCAAAAATAAAGTGTCTGCTTATAGGCACAATGTTCCAAACTGTTAATGATATTCCCTTTTCAGCGTAAGAAATAAATTTTTGCAGAGAAACTGATGACTCCTTTGTGTTAACAGATATCTTCCAGGCTATAGACGCAATTTTCATAGAGGCATCAGTGACTGAAGCAGCTGAAGCTGTCATGACAATGAACAATACAAAAATGTTAAGGAAATAAAAGTAAACAGCGAATCGATAAAAAAGGGATCCCGTTTCATGTGAATGGAGGAAAGTTGAAATACAAATGAACATGGTACATGAACTGTAAATTATGACGTCAAAGACGAGAAAGGAAAGTTTACCATCAATATTCTCAACTGTTGTTTTAATCTTTAAATAAGATAACAGAATCTTGTCATAATTTAATTTGTTCTGCTGTAATAAAACCGTAGAAAATTCAACCATGATGCTTCGAATCTGAAAACATATTGCAGTATAAAACACTTTAAAAGCGATAAGTGGCACTGTACAAAAGAAATATATGGAGATTTCAAAAAACATTCCCAGTAAGTGATTTATCATTGAGTCATGAAACTTAAACTGAAATAGAAGTTTTGATAGTTCAAACATAGACGTAAAAGTAATTATTACATACAATGTTAAAAAAGCTTGAGATAAAGTAATAGCAATACTCAGTGTTGTAATCCATTTCATTTTTTCATATTTAAGCACTCCAAATCTTTTCAATTTACATGGGATACTTTTCAATTGATTGAATTTTTTGGTAAGGAAACATCGATTCAAAACAATGGCTACTCCAGTTAGTGGAAATGCTATATTAATACCCCCACTTCCATACATTATCAAAGAAATCAAAAAAGAAATCATTGCAAATGTAATAAGACAACTCAATATTGCGAAAAAATTCTTGTAGACTTTCAATCGACCATCACCTTTTGAAGATTGAGAAAATGAAAAGATCATTCCGCAATGAAACAACACAAAAATAAGATCATACGGATTTTTCATTTTTAATTTATCTGAGTAAAAGTTAAACATTCAAGATACTTTAAAAACACGTATAAAAATCTTTGAAAGAATCCGCTAAAGGTAGGACTTTCAGAAAGAGCTAAAAATCTGATTATATTGGAATACAGTACTATTAAACAAAATTTTATATTTTATAATGAAGAACATATTCATTAAAATATTGATTTAAAAACAATATAACATTTTATAGTTTTGGTTGTTAGATTATAATTCCTTGTTTGATTATGACAAAAAAAAATTAAAAAACAACCTTGAATTTACCTAACTAATAGTTTCATAATGGATAGTCAAAATTATTGGATTTCACATTAAATTGAAAAGGTTAGATAAAGGTAATTTAATTAGAAAACATTGATTTTTTTCATTTGTTTATACCTTGAAGAAAAATTGTAAGAGAATCAATAAAATTCAAATTAAATAAGCAGATTAGTATAAAGTGTTTGAAAGCAAAATTTCAGAAAGTTATTAAATTGCTCAATCGATTTTCAGGTAAAAATTAATTGCTTTTATTGTATGAAAGCGATTTAAAAAGTATATGTATTGGAAATTATAAATAAGAAAAAACATTGAAGCATAGTCCATTGGTCGTTTTTCTTTGTCCTAGAAGTCTCTGAATTTGACGCCCTTCTCGCATCTCTCCCCACCACCACCACCAAAAAAATGTAGCCGTAATTTTTCTGGTCAATGGCAGCGTCATTGCTTTCCTTAGAGCAAATTCATTGTTGCCTCGTTTCCGGTGTGTTACGATGAATCTAGTTTTCATCGATTGTGACAAACCGGTGCAAAATAACTCGACGTTGTAGCAATCAAAACTAACCTGTGAATACGAAATAAATTTGTTACCTTCGTTTCACCGATGGTAACACCGCTTACTTTTTAAATGTCATCTGTCTTCAAAAACACATCTTTTTGAACCACTTGCTTACTGCATTTGAAATAATATAGCCACTTAAATGAAATTTTAACTAAGAATTTTCAATCGTTTTTAAGAAATCTTTTTGAAATAATATGCCGACTGAGCTCCTTTTGACATATTTAAATTGTTACTGCCTGCAATTTGTCAAATTGACTGGAGAATTGAGTCAGATTGAATTTATTCAAAAATTAGTTTTAATAACTTATTTTATTATTTGACATTTATTAAATTTATCATTTAAAATAAATACATGTAAAAATTGTTAACTCAATTAAGCGTTATGTTAATCAATTACGCTACATATAATTAAAATTAAAGCAAACGATAAAATATGTTATTAAATTGAATATATTTAAGCTAAATGTAATTAATATGAAAGCAGAAGATAAATTATTTAATTGGATAGAAATCAGCGACGTGTAATTAAAATTATAGCAAACGATAAATATTAAACGACGGATTTGGCGACTATTTGGTGATTTGACGAGAAACTTGGAGTGAAATTTAATTCTTTAAATAATTAACTTTAGTCAATTAATTTCTACTAATTATAATTAAATTATCATATTGTCATCCCAAACAATCATGAAGAGAAAATTTCGGCTTAATTGAGTGCTGTAAAATATGAGAAAAAGCTTTTAAAGATTTGAACCAGACACAATTACATTGTGAGCTAACGAAATCTCATTAAAAAAAGCACACCTTGGGTAGCTAAATCTGTTCTTTGCAAAACTTTGCATAGAACTTTTTTTCCCATGTTTGTTGAGATATTTTCAATGAACTTGTTGATTTCTCAAAATGTTAGGCTTGAGGGCTTTCCCCATCCCCCCTAGGATAGATGCATTCATCACACACACACACAAGTCATTTATATTGTAAATTGAAAAAGACAATTTTCAATTTAATTATTGATCGAGTAATCTATCTATAATTAATGTATGTATTGAATTCTAAGTTTTAATAAATAAAAATAATTTTCTACTTGAAAAGTGGTAAAGCGTTAATATAAAAAACTCTAGAAGAAAAGCAAATATTATATAGCTTTATGAATAATTAATGAAAATAATTATAAAACATAATACAAAAAATTTTACTTCAAAATAAAACACTCATTAGATCCAAATATTATAAGTGTATACTTTTCTAAATTCAGTGAAAAAGTAAAGTTGAATGCTAACAACCAGCTTAATATTTAAACTTTTAGGTCACACAAAGGAATAAAATATTTCGAGCGAATTTCGGTGTTTGTGTTTTATGGATATTTGCTCACAACCTTAAAGAAAGTTATAAATACATTGGTGGGAAATATAATAGCAAAATCTATTCATTTTGCGTAGCAATTAAAAAGATATAGAGAAAGGAGAGACTTAAGTATTGACATAAAATAGAGGTACTTGAGAGATACTAAAATGCTTCAAATTTAACATTTTATGTTTTTACGTAAGAAAAATACTGATTTCATAGATGTATTATTTGTAAGAATTTGACAAACAGAATGCACTCAAAAAATGAACTTCAAAATTTTCGAAATTTTAATGCATATATATTATTCTTTTTCCCAAAACGTGGTTACTTCAAGATTCTGTTACACTTTCTGCAAAGTATACTTTATCCATAGAGCTGATATTTTCTACATTTTAAGACGAGTATTTCTTTTACAGAGAACATAATTTTGTTTTAATAAACACTCACAAATTTTAAGTATTGCACAATATTTGTTTCTTTTAGAGTGCATGGCAATTCTTGGGCAGATGATGGTACAAATTTGTGGTTTTCCCCCCCTGAAGTTGACAAATTAATTCAGAATTAATTCAGAATTTGTCTGAAATGCTTTTGTAAGAAAATGTTTAAAAACGCTTTGTCGAACATGTAAGTCTAAAATTTTTAAAAAATCCTCACCAGCCATAAAATTGTCAAACTTCGGACATTACTTCGGACAGCACTGAAAATCTAGGAAAATCCGAAATAATCTGGATGTATGGTAAGTCTATCACACACTTCCAAATATTCTGGTTATAAGAAGGCTTAAATTGTAATGCCCCTATGTTATCTCCTTCACTTAATAGAGAAATTGTTAATCGATGTTTAAAGCTGTCTCGAATCAGAAGTCAGATGAATAGAAAGTGATGATAACCAAGCTTCTTTATTCAGATCTATGAATGTTCAAAAGTCAGTTCTTAGTTTATGATATTTGTGGAAATGTTCCCTATACGCTTCTGATCCCTAATGTGATAAAGATTACATATCTGATGTGGACCCATCGCGACCGAGTTCTTAGTGGATTCAGGGAAGAGGATCTTATTTGCTGATCCTATGAAGATCTTTCTTGGCTGTGATTCTATAATTTTTCACACTTGTGAAGGTACGATCAATAAGGTCGCTATTCCTTGGTTTATAGTTTCCTCTGTTTCTACCACTGACTAACTTCAGTATTAAATACTAAAAATATTTTGCTGGTTATAAATGCAGTTCATCAAACCTATTCACTCCACTTCAATAATTCTAATTTGTTCTACATAAGTCACGTTTCATCCATTGAGAGAGGTTTTCAAATATGTTGGAATCTGATAAATAATAACGATTCCATGATCTGTTTAATGGAATAAAAAAGGCAGGCTGCTTTCTGAAAATAAATAAAGTTTTAATCATCTCTTGCTATTCCGAAAATAAAGTTGAAATCTTAACATTCTAATGCATTTTCGAAAATACATTAGTTCTTTTAACAACAGCATCCATTCTTAAAATGCATTCAGCTTTTCGCTTTCTGGAACAGAATCAGAAAATCATCTGTTTAAATTACTTCACAATTTGTTCACAATTGTGGTTAATGAATCAATCTATGTAAACATAGTATACGCGTATTGACATAGTAGGACATCTTTCACGTTAGGAACAAGGGATGGAAGTTCCGAGATGCGTCCAATGATATTTATAGCATGTGATAACATAGTCCCGTTTGTTGTTTAAAAAACATTAATCCTCAGTTTATATATATATTGAGTGTATAAATATTATTCGGCTCATTTTTAATAGATAACGTTATACAATACTGTTTGTGGGAAAGTTGTATTTGAAAGGTTTGACAACAGCTTTTAAAAATAAGTGTGCCACCTCAGTTAATATTTCAAAAATTTATTTTTTGCTCGAAAGCATGTCGAGCTTTGTACCAAACAAACAACATTTGCGGGAGTTATATTACATTATTTCACTGCACAGAATACTGCAGAAGAAATGCATTGGCTGCTATTGGATATTTATGGTGAACATGCCCCATCGAATGCAACTTGTAATGAGTGATTTTGGTGATTTAAAAATGATGATTTCAATCTTGATTTCAAAGAACAAGGTAAATTACACACACAATCCAAGAAGCAGATTTTGAAGCATTTCTTGATGCAGGTCATAGCAAAACAATATCAGAATTTTCTGCTGCATTAAATGTTACTCAACTATGCATTTCGCGAAGACCACATGCTATTGGCATGATTAAGAAGCAGGGAAATAGGGTCATCAATGGTGAGCCAACAATAGAAATCATCAAAGACTTCGAAATTATTTCGCTGGAATATGTTGCTCGATCCATCATATTCACCAGATATTGTTCCTTCAGACTACCATTTGTTTCACCTCATGTAGAGTGCTCTTTCTGGAGAATGGTTCAATTCCCCGTGGTTATCAAAAATTGGCTTGATAAATGGATTTCTTATAAACAACCACATAATGGATTTCTTATAAGCAACCACATAATGGATTTCTTATAAGCAAACACATAAGTATAAAATATCTTAAAAATCTTAAAATTTGCATTTTTAAGCATTTTCCTTCCAATAATTTTCAAACATAATAGTAAATTATCTTTACGCATACAACAACTCATTTTAAACAAATTCATTTAAAGCTCATTCACAAATTCTTCAAGTTTTTTTTATTCTTTTAAAGATATAGCAAAAAAATTATAGAATTTCAAAGTACTGTACAAACAATTTTAATATTTTCATTTTAATATACAAATAATAACTCAACTCGAGTTAAAAACATTTTAAACCAAATACAAATTTTCATTTTTATATTAAACTGTTTCAAAAACATTTTCAATGAGCTTTCTTTGTCCAATTTTCAGTTTTTGTGGTTTAGTAAAAAAATCTGCTAAATTAATTTTGCTTTTTATATGTTTTAAAGAAAACTTTTTTTTTTTTTCATATCCTAAGATTGGAACAAAATGAAATTGCTCATCAATGTGCTTGGTGCGATTGTTTTCGATTAAGGAATTAATAAAGTAAGTAGCTGCAGAATTTGAACTTGGTAAGGTTCTGACTAATTCTTCGGTTGAAAATATCCCATACTCATTCTTCTAAAATTCTGGCGATCCAAATACGTTCTTTGCAGTTTCTGTGAAGGAAACAAACTTTGACCTCCATGTTATTTAAACATGCGAATTTTGTTTGAAACTTTTCCATAATATTGGAGCTTCATCTGAAATAATATCAATCGGTGGATTGATATTATTTTCTCATTCTTTGAAATTAGGTTAAAGACAACCATAACATAATTTTGGATTTTTAACTTTGTATATACTAATTTTGGTAATCATAATTTCTAAACACCATTAGTTTTATAGTCAATTAAACAATAAACCGAATTAAAGAGAAACTTCGTGAAATGTTGTATCAAAATTTAATGAGTGGTATGTTACTTGCTTATCTAGCCATAATTTCATTGCTTAAGTGACATGAAAATAATTATTTTGTATGAAGACTTCTAATTTGTGTTGAAACTTTTGTGTAGGTTGTAAAATTTACAGCTTTATTAAAAATGTAACCATAATATTATCTATTATAGCTCTTTCATATTACATTATAAATATTGATAGATCTCTTATCATTCATTTTTTGACATGTTGAACTAAATAACACCCGACATTTATATGCTAATAGCATAAAAGCAATTCATAAAAATGATACATAACTCCTTATTCATAAATGTTTTTTTCAAAAAGTTTAAAAGTTCTTTGTTCATTAAGTTTAAAAATTAAATGGTTCATTATTCATAGATTTCTATATAAAAGAAAGTGAATAAAATACATACATTATTCATAAATATTATAAAAGATGCATCGTAAGAAAAACCCTTATTTATAAATATTGATTTGAAAGAAAAATAATACATTATTCGTAAATATTATAATTGATTCTTCATTTAATTTGATAAAGAGGGTTCATGAGTGTTGTCGTGGTGGGGAGAGAGATAATGATATTTTTTGAACTGTCGAATTATTTGGATCAGATTGTCTTAAATGTAGATGGCAGCACGAGATACTAATTTTGCAATGTTGGTGAGAGATATTCGAATTTTAAAGGAAAACAAAAAAAAAAAAGGGGGGGGGGGCTATAGTAACACATTTTTAAAATAGCATATATGTCTTTTTGTATTTTCTTCTCTCTCGATCACATAAGCCAATTCATAAAAAATGTCAGACAAACTTCGAAAGGGCATTGTATGCTTATAATCGTTTGAATAGCCGAAAATAATTTTAAGTTGTAAATTTTGCTCCTGATATTGTGGAGAATAAAATTACAGAAAATATGCGTTTGAAATCAGTAATATCTAACTCAAATACATATAACCTTATAATAAAAACTTAGAATTATATATCTGTTCAACTACAATAATTGTCACATACATAAATAGTTTGATTAACTAATTTGTATATTAATAGAAAAAATATTTTTCTAAATAAAACACCATAACTGATACCATACACCATGTAAATAAGCTATTATTTGAAAATCTGCCTCAATAGAAAAGCATTTATTTCACTCGAAAGAATTGCATTTGAAACATAAAAGGAAAAAAGGTTTCAGGGATTACTTTCACCCGTATGAATGCTGTTTATCAATATATGAGGAAAATATTTTAATATTTATTGTATATTGAATTCTGCGTTGGTAGGAAAATTCAAACTATTTATGTTGAATTTAGATATAAGAAATAGAAAGTATATTTGATTCAGAAGAAGCCATGCATCAATAATAAAATACGTGAATTTTATAATAAATAATTAATTTACTACTACAGATCTCTCTTGCGAATTTTAAAAAGATCAAACATACGGAACACTTAACAAAGTTATAGCGTTTCCCACATGAGGAGAAACATAGAAAACTATGTTCTAATGCTGAAAAGGGATTTATCTATCTTTTTTTCAAACGCATAAGTCTTTATTTACCTATAATAATTAATTCTTGGCCTAAATATTCATAAAAAATCAAAAAGAAAATTTATAACTGTTTGAAAGCATTTGTAGTTCAAGTCAAAATAAAGCAAACAATAAAATAATAATAAACAATCAAAATAAAACAAAACAAAATTTCGATATAAAATGGAAAATGACGGTTCTTGGTCGGGATTAATAGATGATATATTTTACTTAACTTTCTAAGAAAAATAATTCTCAGAGCAAAATTACTAGGAAAATTATAAATGGTACAAACATTTTCAGAAAGAAAATAAAATAAAACAAAAATGCAACGTTCAAAAAGTTTGAAAATATACTTTGGGAATAAGCAATATTTAGAATAAACATCTTGATTTTGTTAAAGAATATTGTGAACAACAACAATAGATCTTTTCTCACCCATTATCATTACAACTTAATTGAATTCAGTTTCCAAAACTCGTGTCTTCAAATAAATTATGAGGATAAATTAGAATTATATCTAATAAGCATCAGACTACTTACGTTTCCAAAAATGACAAGAATTATCTTGATTCGATATAAAATTTTGGCTTCTATGAAAATTCATAATTTTCAAATGACAGATATGAAAGTCCATCGAATTTGAGAAACTTAAAAAAAAAAAAAATTAACAAGTGTGTGAATAAATTTTGTTACTTTCTTACTCAGGTGTCTGTATAACTAGTCCCAGAAGTAAATATTGTTCATAGAATACAAATTCTTTGGCATATTAGCATTAATAACTTCTTCCCTTCTGGAATTATTTCTTCATATGATATGTTCAAGAATATTTTTTCGCAAATTATAGTTTCTTTGATTAGAAAAAAAATTTATAAATTTATTTGATCAAGAATAGTGCGCTGCTTTCTTCGATTGACATTGCATTCTAGCTTCTGTGTTTATTTTTTGTCGATGAGTTAGAATCAGTTTTGAGAAATAAACTGGAAAACTGAAAGGATTAACAAAGATAATCTTTTTAAAGTTCTTCTACAGAGTTGATCTTTATTTGCGTAACTTATATAGAATATAAAAAAATTGTTATGCAATTATGCGGAAGGCACTGAAGCTACTACTGAAGTAAAAGTAATTTTTTTGCTACAACATGCAATAAAGAATTTTTAAAGATAGAAAAGTCTTTATTTAAATCAGTCACTATAACCAAGTTGACATTTTTACCCATCCCAATAAAACTAAAATATTTTTGTACAGTAATAGATAATCATTAAAAGTCCAACAAACTTTATATAATATTCATTCATACAAATTACATATAATGCTTTTTGTTTTATTTCTTTCAGATCCTAAAACATCATCTTATGTTCATTAATTTTCGTATTCTCTTAAATCAGTTATAACAAAGAAGACTTCACTCCGTGTTTGTATTTAGCTCCTAATTCACATTTAGTTACTTGAGAATTGTTTAACTTGTTTTCTGATCTCAAACTTTCGAATTACGAAGAAGTATCATGATTTGGCATTCTTTGTGAAAATTCTTTATTTTAATCTCCAGAATTAGTATCTAAGATTTGTATAAAATGAGGTATAGATTTTTAAACTAACACATGGATCAATTAGTCCCGAGACTGTGCGGTCGTTTTTTTTTTGCGATTTCCTCCTTCAAACGCACCAGCAAGTCAATATAATAATCACTGTTGATCGATTTACCTTTTTCGAGGTAGTCAATGAAAATCACGCCTTGCGTATCCCAAAAAACTGACGCCATGACTTTGCCAGCTGACTGCTGCGTTTTCGGACGGCTTTCGCCAGCTGTGCGCCACTCAGATGACTGCCGCTTCGACTCTGGAGTGTAGTGATGTATCCATGTTTCGTCCATGGTCACGTAACGACGCAAGAAATCTTTTTTGTTGCGAGTAAATAGCGATAAACAGCTTTCTGAATCATCGACTCGTTGCTGTTTTTGTTCCATCGAAAGCAATCGCGGCACCCATTTGGAAAAAACCTTTTTCATGCTCAATTTTTCATGAAGGATAGTAAATACACTTCCATATGATATCTGTGTCATCTCAGCAATCTCACGGAGCTTCACTTTACGATCTTTCATTATAATTTTTGTCACTTCACTTACATTTTCCGGTGTAACGGCTTCCACAGGTCTACCCGAGCGTTCCGCGTCATTTGTGTCGGTAGGACCACGTTTAAACTCGGCAAACCACCGACAAATCGTTGCTTTTGAT